>JXSR01S021269.1:180595-190786 GCA_000969725.1 Ophiothrix spiculata
ATCCAGTTGAGAATTCACTTGTATTGGCTATTGATTCATTTATAGAAAGTTTGTAGTTCATCCCACATCTCATATGTGACCATCTGCCACAAAACATCCAGTAAAACTGTTCCTTTATTATATGACATCCAAAAATGGGGTTATTTTCTTCAAAGTATAACATGTCAGAATATATAGAATAAGAATTTTTTGCATGAAATCTTCCATTTATGCAAATTTTCAGTTCAACTGTATACATACTTTCAGATATTTTGGAGTTCAAATTAAATTTTTAATTTTCAAGATATTTAAAAAGACCTAAAAATTTCAAATCCGAAATATTGCAATTTCATCAGAAAATGACTTTCACATGAATTTTTCCCGATATCTCAAGATAAGAAATGCCTTATATTTACAAGATGATTGTTGAGAAACCTCATTTTGCACTACAGGTGACAATACATTGCAAGGTTGTAATTTTCCAAAATCGATTTTTAGCAAATTCGCAATCTGTCAATCTTTGTGTACTTAAAATCACCTGCGAAGTTTCATCTGAAGAAAATGCTGGGAAATATGAAATACATATCAACAAGTGTCAATTCAAGAAAAGACAGATCTAATCACAAACTTACGCTTAGAATTGATGTTTTCTGCAAAATGTTCTTTGCTTGCTTATTGTTTGTTTTATGTTGAATTAGCTATGCACAAGCTGGTAAATTTGCACTCGTTTTGTCAGAGCATCTCATATATTATGTGCACTGGTTGTGTAATTTTGATTTTAACTGATATTTCCTGTAGGAAATCTAATATATATACACCAGCACATTATATCATATATCACACCTTGCCTTTCTGGGTTAATCAGACTGCCTTATATTGCAAACATGTTATCAGGGATTACCCCAGTTATCAAACATTAGTAGGGGGATCGGAAGCATACCGGAACACATTATTTATCAAAACTTGTTGAAATTCTTTGACATTTTCAATCTTTATTTCATCATACCTTCCTTGATTTACCATGAAACAATGGAAGAAAATACTGATGGAACTTGCTGACATTTGAGCACACTTTGATTTTATTTCATTGAAGATTCATTGTTGAAATTGAAGATATATGAGGGGATATGTATCATGAATTGTAGCCTCTTTTTTTAAACTCTTTTTGTAAAAACAGGGCCACAAAATTTTACCTAGTGAAAAAAACAGGTTCTGAAATTTAGTACCAGACCTATGCATAGGTATTCACACTTATGCACAGGTCCCAAGAACCTTGCTATCTTCATATCAATTGTTGTTTTTGCAGGTGAACAGTCAATCACTAAAAATCTGGAAAATTTTGATCAAAACCTACAGAAAAGTTGATAATTAGAAATAAAAGAATATCTAAATATTTTGATATAAAGGGTTTGAATTTGACTATGAAACTTTGCATACAGTCATAATTACCGCTAACACTTCAAATGATGCAAAAATCTCAAAATGAATGGGAAAAGTTTGGGGATGGTGCTGAACTTGTCCAATGCCCCTTTAAGGAGAATAAAATCAATTGCTTTATTAGCTCTCCTTAACAGTATCTTGGGTGAGCAATATATTACCTCACATCAAATTGTTAATTTAACTAGTTGCTAATGCTGTGACCTTAAATTACTCCCCTCAAACCTTTCAGAGGAGTAAATTTTAGCTCTCTGGTAATTGATTAAAATGTAGCCCTAAATATCATGAACTGGTAAGTCAATCAGGTAAATAAATATATGCTGTAACCTTAAATCACTCTTCTAACAACTCTCCCCAAACCTTTCAGGGAATAATTTTTAAATTTTAATTCTCCTTTTATTTATAAAAATATAACCCTGAATATCATGAAATGTTTAGTCAATCAGGTACTGTAGCTAAGTTAAAACTGGTAAAAACCTATTATTTTAATGAAATAGGTCACCAAATGCATGCATATATATTTGCCATTGCATTATTTCAGATTGTTTTTCAAAACTGCCATATATGTGGATGTAACACTTTGAACAGAATTACCGTTTTGAGATTTCACTTCCTACATCATATTGATTGCCATCCCACTTTGAGTTAATCCGGCAGCCTTAAATTGAAACCATAATTCCAGGGATTGCCCTAGTTATTAAACATCAGGAAAAATGTGTTGGAAACATGAACAAAAACATTGCAGGGACTCGTTGAAATTCAATCACATTTTAATTTCTCATATTTTTGCAATAAGAAGTTTTTCCTACCTTTACCTGGAAATTTTAAGACCGCACCTTTGGAAGTTACTGACACTTGAGAACACTTTGATTTCATTTTGTTGAGGAAATTTTGTGTGACTTGCTGTTGAAATTAGATGGAACGTGTCTTGTAATGAACAAGTGAGATAATCGGGTCATGCTGTCACCTCAGATATACACATGCTTGTCTTTTGCGAGGAACGCAAATCCCATTTCAATGGAAATATGCGGCATGTAGACTTAAGAATGTGTAAATCTGTAGTAAGGCAAACTAAAGTTATATGCACTCAGGGGATATAAGGCATTTCAAACAAAATCATTAACAATTTAAAAGATGGTATCAGAGCTAACATCGATCTCAAAAAAGAGTAGCTTGGAAAATTGGTGTGTGTAAGACTGAAAATATATACATTGAAACACCAAATAAAGTAATGTAGAAAATACATATATAGAAAACATCACAATAAGTAGAAATTGGGTAAATGCTGTTTACACCTTTTAAACCAAGAACTTAAACAAAGGGATAGCCAGATAGTGACTTTCAAAGTGGCTAAACCTAAATGGCTGCCATGTGGAGAAGGACAGCTAGTACAGGTGACACAGCGCAAGGGATGTATTCTTTAGTATAGGGGGAGGCCTAATAACAATAATAACAACTTAAACATAAGAATAAGACTAACCTTAAAACAAAAATCTATTTTCAAATCCAGCTAACTTCTCTAAACTGCTCTTTGAGATTTTTTGAGGAACTTATAGAGATACTAATTAGAACTGATCTTTTGACTGCTGGGGGAAGTTGATCAAAGACAGTGTATTTGAAACTATCATTTCTGGCATAAGAATGGGAGAATTTGAGCAAGTTACTATGACTTATGTACTTATAACTAGAACTTACCACACCTTTGTGAAAAACACCATATTATTTTATGCGACTAGTGAAATGTATATTTTGGAAACATTCAGACTAACTGATTTTAGAACAATACTGATGATCACAAAATATGTTTGTGCCATCATTTTACCGATTTAAAACACTTACACTAATTTTTTTTTAAAAGCATTTTTAGCCATATTAATTTTCTCTTGTACTCAATTCCATTGTAAGGCCTGTATTCAGCAATAAAAGCTATTCTAGTATCTAAAAAATAGAGAAAATGAATTAAAAAGTAGCTTGAAGATTAACAAAACATGGTCCCAATGCTATACAAATTCCTTGAGTGTATGAATAAGAAGTTTGTTATATTATAGCAAGAATATTTTAAACAGCACAGCACACTACAATGCAATATGGAAACCAAGTAACTGTCTTACTTTAGATTCAGTAACTGTAATTCTTAAATCCGTTATTGATTTAGTCAATTCGTTTAAGAGAATTTTGTCTCCTAAAGTTGTTTTTATTGCATGATGATATGATACTTAGGAAGTACTGTCTATACTAAAATGGATTGTTGATAAATTGAGATGTAGATTATATTCAGTATTCCATTTTTACATTTCTTTCCAACAGAGGCACAGGATTTTTTTTCAGTGATTAATGTCCCACCTTTTTCCCACTTAATGTATGCTTTACTAGGGGTGTATTTCACAAAGAGTTACAAGGGTTCGTAAGTTTTGCAACCGTTTGTGAACACTAAATTCTATAGCAAAGTTACAAACAATCGTAAGATAATTTCACAAAAGACTTGCAATTAAATGCATTTGTAAATATCTTTTGTAAATATCTTTGTAAGGCGAGGCGTCACTAGATTTCCTCACCAGAGTGAGAACTTCTCACCATTGAATTTTTGATATTTGGATATTTAGACCATCTATGTCAAATATCTCTATATGTTTATATTCAATTCTTATTTCAAGTCAAAAAACATGTATATAAAACTACAATTGAGGTACAAGGATCAAATTATACCACATTTCTAGTGGGTATTTCTAAACAGAACTATTCATTGAGAACAGGAAGTCTAGTGACGTCAGGCCTAAGTTTACGATCACCTTTTAGTCATCTCAAGCATTGTAAATATGATTATAAATTCTGAATTTTAAGTATTGCTAATTTTGCGACAGAATGAATCAAATAGTGTAGTAGATGAGAGTGGCTATCCATATGTATTGCATAAATAACGCGAGAACTCTTTACAGAGCGCAATTGCTGTTCGATACAATTTAGAGTACCCACGTTTTGGAAAACTACAAACATTTGTAACACTTCGTGAAATATACCCAGCACCATTTACAGTCATTATCTGTTACAATTATTTGTATCTTTGTTCCTAGTCTCGATTACTTTTTGTGAAATGGTTCTTACGATAATTCGTTGCCACTATTGTTTTTAAACTTCGAATGTACTTACGAATAGAACTTGCAATCACCTTTGTGAAATACAGGTTGCTACTGCACCTGTTTTTGAATTTATCAAGTGTATAAAAAGTGAGAAGCTGCATATATTTTCTTATCTTTTGAGGGAAGTGAATAGAACCACAGATTTGAACTGAAGGCTTAAATACACTGATATATAACACTTCGTTACCAAAATGCCTTGATAGCATATATGGTAGAGTGTTGGGTTAATAAACCAAAGGTCCCAGGTTCAAATCTTGGTCATGGCTTAGTTTTTTCTCCCTTAAGTCAAGAGCATGTTTCACCTCATGAACAAATTTTCAATATTATCATTTCAAGTATTCATTATCATTTGTTCTTCCTTTACAAATGTTATTATAATTTCAATGACGTATGAATATTGCAAACAACAGTAATTTTCATGAGGATTTTGTGATAGATAATTATTGGAGCTGTTAGTTTTATGAGGAATGCAAAGTACATTTACGTATTTACAGACTTAAAAAGACTGTTTATCCCTCAATCTTAACTACTTGACAAGATGATCATCAAATATGTTAAGTTGTTAAAACATTCTGTCAGTGGATGGGTTTTCCCCTTTTTCCTACTGACAGAAAAACTGAGGGGGGCTACTTAGTACAAAAGTGGTTATAGGGATGTGCTGCAAAATCAGGCTCTCTGGTATTTCAATCGGCCAATTTTCTTTGCAAAATTTGGTATTTGGATGGGTCTCCTTTTCAAAATTTTCTCAAATTGCACAATTTTTGGCATTTTCACAAAATCTTTTTTGTGCGAAATAGTACAAATTTGGGTGAAAATTATTTTTCTTGATGTTCGACTCAAAATTTTGGTAATTTGGTACATGGATGGGTCTCTTTTCTGTTAAATTGGTATTTGTATGGGTGGCATTACACATTTCCAAGATTCATGTCTCTACCCAAACCAAACTTGAGTTGCCCCCCCCCCTTCCCCGAGCTGAAAAGTTATGCACCACACTGCGACTGGTACTAGACTAGGAAATTGCATTCCAAACTGAAGATAAACTATACCTTGTATTTGTATTAGGTTGCTCAAATTAATATTGCATCGATCAGAAGAACTAAGAATAACATCCAAATATGAAACCGTTGCTCTTACAATACAAGAGAGGAGGAATTATGTGATGCACAGGATGCAAGTATATAGGCACGGGATGGTAATGGGGTTTGGGCAAGGATGTTTGCTTTGCTATGAGATTGGAGGTGGTGTTTTATTCAAATAAAGGCTTAAAAGGTGGCTTGGTAGGTTACAATGGGGGATGTGATTTCATTTGATTGGGTTCAAAGGGGACGACAGCTGTGATGCCCGTGTCATATTTACATCACCTTATTGTGTGTGTATAATATACTGCGGAAAATCTTTTTAGAAGTTTAGTTTATCTAGCAATAGTTAAAAGCATCCATAGATTTAAACACTGACTCTATATGTAATTTCATATAGAAGTTATTATGGTACTTTTACTGATAATTGTACCTCTGATTGCATTTATTGACATAATAAACATAAATTCACACATACAACAGTTTACCTTTTCACTCCGTTTTTGTTTGATATAATAAAATGTAATGACAGAGATCACCTCTATGCCTATGATGACACTATTTTCCATGTTGGCATATTTTATGACTCCTGAACACATTTTTTTTTTAAATGCTACCTCTTCACCAATTTTGACCAAGTTTTTGAGGAGCTTGCACCAAAATCACTAGCAGACGCTGAAGAGTGCTTAAAAGTAGCAAGAAAAAGAATCTTTCTTACACATTTTCAGAAACCAGTTTAGGTGTTACAGGACACAATATACTAGATTTAGCCAGAAGTGATTTCTAAATGGAAAGACACATTATGTGTCTTTCTATTGGCTCATGGTTATTTAACTCTTTCACTCCGGCAAGCCGCTCACAGCGGCTCGCAAAATCGTGGATGATTTGCCGGAATTTCTTGTTTGACGCAAGTTTTTCAAATAGTTCCAAAAATAAACTACATGTCCAAATTTGTATAAATTTTGCCAGCAAGCAGTTGAAACAAAGAGCTATCTAGCGCTATCATTTTTATAAGCAAAGAGAACAACTCTGGCACACTACAATTATCATATGCTATCATAAAGTTAGGTCTCTGTGAGCCTCTGTGAGCGGCTTTCCGGTGAAATAGGACGGATGGTGAAAATTTTATTCCGGAGTGAAAGAGTTAAAATACTACAAAAATCGTTCTTACTTTTCCTCAAAAAATTATGTGTCTTTCTATTGGCTCATGGTTATTTAACTCTTTCATTCCGGCAAGCCGCTCACAGCGGCTCGCAAAATCGTGCACGATTTGCCGGAATTTCTTGTTTGACGCAAGTTTTTCAAATAGCTCCAAAAATAAACTACATGCCCAAATTGGTCGAAATTTTGCCAGCAAGCAGTTGAAACAAAGAACTATCTAGCGCTATCATTTTTATTAGCAAAGAGAACAACTCTGGCACACTACAATTATCATATGCTATCATAAAGTTAGGTCTCTGTGCGCCGCTCTGAGCGGCTTTCCGGTGAAATGGGACAGATGGTGAAAATTTTATTCCGGAGTGAAAGAGTTAAAATACTACAAAAATCATTCTTACTTTTCCTCAAAAAATAACAAAAACACTTTTACAGCGATCATCTTTATTATGTAGCAAAGTTTACTTTAGGGATTATTTTTCTACTTATTGAAATAACACAGGTGATACCGCATCTCCGATCAAATCTGGTGGTGAAGAGGCTCTAACATCATCTGCCTGTTGATCCCATTGTACTAATAATCGTTGCTCTTTTTTGATAAAATATAGTCAGCTTTCAAACAAAATTTTCGCTACCAAACATTTGGTCGTGACGTCAAAATGACGATTGACTCCAAATAAAATAACTTCAACACCGATTTGAGACCAAATAAAAATTCACGCTTATCATTGAACATGTGCTAAATTGCCATTTATATTGCCTCAAATGTTTGTTACCGGTTTATACTTTAAATTTGATCGCAAATATTTGATGACGTCACAACCAAATGTTTGGTTGCGAAAATTTTGCTTGAAGCAGAATGCGTCCAGGCCCTGCTAGATACCACATTATATTTATGTTATATTCATTGCTGCTCATAAATAAAACTTAATTAAGTAATAATTATTTCTTCTTTTGATAACACAGGTGTGCTAGAAATTCGAGTGGAAACCGTCCAGGCACTGCTAGACACTGCGTCCATGCTCCAGCTCCCCGATGTACAAAGATCTTGCTCAGAATTCCTCAAGAGACAACTACATCCCGCTAACTGTCTAGGTAAGATTGTAAACATTTACCAATGGCTACAGGTAAAGGGCAAATGAAAGGAAATTTCAAGTTTACATTAAAGCAATACTATAAGATTTTGGTCGAAAATATTTTATGGTAAATACAGCATAAAATGAAGGAATTTGACTAAGTGCATTTTGTCCAAAAATTGTTTTGCCATCAAAAATGGATAAAAAGCGAATACATGCTTTCCCATACCAATACATGTGGAATTAAATTCGGGATCCCAAATTTAATTCAACAAATGGCCATAACCAAAAAGTAAGCGTATTTAAGCCAAATCTTTTGGAGGGTGTTAATATCTACCCAAAACAAACCCAATAGGCTAAATAAAAATCAAAAGTCATGGGTGATAGGGGGCGCTTCATTTTTAACACTTTAAAGTATTGCTTTAAATAAAGGTGAGAAGTCATGGAATCTAAAACAATGTATTACATTGTTATCTTGGGGCTTTGTTTTGTAGTATAATGACTTGGAGTAGGTCTATCAAAGATTATTATCAAAATGAAGGCACACTGAAAATTGTTGATTGATTCTGATCATTTGCTTTCAAGCTAGAGGAGCCATACTTACTATCTTTTAAAAATCTCCCTAGGCTACTGCATAGTAATTATTGTCAAATCCTGACTATTATTAAAATATTATACAATATTTTCTCAAAGTTGAAACAAATTGTAAGAATTATGTCATATTTCTAACAGGCATCAAGTCAATCATTTTATAAGCTAAAAAACATTTGAATTTTGATAGAGATATTTGAGGGATTAAGGATTTACCCCTTCGAAGACATGATGTATAAATATTCTTCTTCAGAATTTTTGTTTAGAACTGATCTTATTTACTGATTTAGTCTAACAAAAAGGGCAATGAGCTTCATTTAACCAATATCAAGTTTACTAAGATGGTTAGAGCAGACTTTCAGCACTAAGTGAAAATTGACATACCTTGAATTTTCGACATGTAACACATGTCATCATCAGAAGAAATCCTCCTAGTCAAAGAATAATCTACAAGCGGACATATCCATTGTATGTTGAACATTTTGGACATAATTTGTATGCAAAGTACCTTCACAATTTTTGTAGAGAATCCAAATATCCCATGAGGTTAGTGACAGTAATATGAGAATTGTATTAATGATTACCCAGATAATACACCTTGTTGACTGAAGATATAGAGTATATAGGTTGTGATATCATATTCATTTGCTCAATCAAACTGCTGTATCATATTGCTGTCTTCAATGCAGTGATTCACATAGATCCAATGTTGTATTTAGATCAAGGAACATGATACCTGTTGATATTAAACAATATTAATATTAAAATTATACAAAATAACTCTTCAAATTAAACCCACATTTTAATACTTGATTAAATTGATGTGGATTTGATGTTTAGTATGTGGCATATTGTTATATGTTTTTTGACTTATTCAATTTCATTTTTCTGTGGTTATCTAGAGGATTACCTTCACAACATGTCTCACTCAGTAATACAAATGTCTTGGCAAATCAGTAAACTAAAACATGAAGGAGTTATAATAACACTTGTCATTTTCATCAAACTGCCACCCATTGTCTAAAAACAAGAGTTCTTTAAGAACCTTTATCTTATTTTGGTTTGTAATGATTTTAAATTTTTACAACACAGCATCACTATATTTTATTTCAGTAGTCTAATTCACTCTGCAAGTCAGACAGAGGGCGAAAGTGATATGTGACCTGCTCCAGCGAAACCTGGACAAAGTCGCCAGAACACTTATGGAGTTACAACCCAGTACACATGCCAAAAATCAAATGAATTTTCTTGTTAAATATTGACTTTTCTTGGACAAAACATTTAGTATTGTTAACAAGTGATATCATTTTAAAGCTTGCATTGTCAGCATTTTTGATATGGACATATCAGAAAATGATTTTCCTAACTTTGTTCGGGTTTTGTGGGAGCAGGTCACAAGTACCTTCACAACTTTGAAGAGAATCAAAATATCGCATGAGGTTAGTGGCAGTAATTTGAGAATTCTCTGAATGATTACCCAGATAATACACCTCGCTGACTGAAGATTTAGGTTGTGATGATCACATATTTTCCATTCAAACTGATGTATCATATTTCTGTTTCAAATGCAGTGATATGCACATAGATTCACTGCTTTATTTATAAGTAACTTGATACCTGTTGATCTTGGAAAAATTCGAAGATTATGTAAAATAACTGTTATTCAAGCTGTGTTTTAAATATAGATTTAATGCAGAGTAGCATAGATTTAATGCAGAGCATGTGCCAAATTTGTCGTTA
>JXSR01S021271.1:3655-16871 GCA_000969725.1 Ophiothrix spiculata
TATTTTCCATCTGACAATCTCCTTAAATTAACAAAATCCCCATTTCCAAAAGTTTGACAAATAGTCATACTCTATGACCGACACTTCATTTAAGTTATTTTAACAATTTTTGGCACGGTAGTATGAAAGCGCTCAACTGAAACGTGATCTAAATTAAAAGAATGAGTAGTTGAATTGGACGAGTGGATACGGTATATCTCAGACTCAGAATGAAATATCTCAGCTTGAAGCCGTTCAGAGGAAACCTGCAAGGTTCATTAAAAATGACCTCAGGTGAACAAGTAGTGTAACCAGCTTTCTCGAGGACTTACAGCTACAACCTCTCCAACAAAGAAGAGAAGCAGCAAGACTCTCCATCATGTATAACTATAAGATTCATCATGATGAGGTGGCAGTCAGCATTCCAGAATACTACATCCAGACAGAAACATCTACAAAATGACCAGACGACAACATTCGGGACAATACAAGATCATTGCACCAAGAATTGACTCCTAGACTTATAAGTTCAGCTTCTTCCCAAGGACAATACCACTTTGGAACAATCTTCACCCTTCAATCATCAATGCACCTTCAGTCATTGCCTTCAACCGACTCATACAACTTCCAGCCACAGATGTAGAGACAAAGCTGTAAAAGGGCTCATCTCCTACACCATGCCTTATACTGATAAGGCATGAATTTGACTAGCCCGAGTTAGCACAGATTTCACATTTTTTATAAGGCATGAATTTGACTAGCCCGAGTTAGCACAGACTTCACATTTTTTAATCGTATGCTATTGTTTTGAATGTGTGCTAAAAATCATACCCACACTAGTACTGTTGACTTGTGACCTGTCCTTGAGCTTGAGCATGTTGAACTTGTAGTTTTGCCTAGTAGTAGTAGTACGAGCAGTACGGATGAATGGCCGTTTCGTGAGACTTTTTCACATCTATAGTGAGAAAATTTACAATAGACGGAAAATATCTGCAACATGCGTCGTACGAAACAAGTTGTCTCACTATAGAGAAATCCTGCTATGTCATGACAACCACTAAAGAGTAAAGACATATATCCCTACGCTGCAAGTTCGAAACCAGCGTTAATACTTTGTCCAACAATACATGGACGCCATCTTTTTTTCCAGCATGTCCAGGCTGCAATTATTTTTGTACACGACTTGAGCAGTTTTCCCAAAAATTGATTGGGTTAAATCAAAAACAGAGATGCCACATTTCAGAATAAATTCTGAATTCAGAATTTTTCAATTGGTTTAAACCCAAATCCAGATTTTTTTATTTGTTGTTTCGTGTACAAAGGTATAAGCAATTTTGATTTCTCACATTCTTTCAAAGTATTTCAAGATTTTTTGAACACCAATGAGTGGCATCTCTGCAAAAAAGTGAATTCATTAGAAATCACATAAATATTTTAAAAGGTTACTTGTGCTTTTGTTTATCGTAACAAAACCGACCATGACGGACGGAATCGATAGAAATGGCGTTCTCTATGGATTTTGCAAAAGGGCAATTCCACTGTTACGGACATTACATTGGGAGCGTCCTTTTTTCTTTCAAGTACATCCCAGGCACGCTTAGAAAGAAATCAAGTAAATGTGATTAACTAATTTACAAGACCACACTTGAGGCTTTAGTGTTATTCAGTTTCCATAAATTGAACCACTCACATTTTTTATATACAGGTCGTCAAACTTTGCGTTACAGACATTACACCAAAAGGACAATACTTTTTTAGAGTTCATTGTTCATTTTATTTTCCATATTACACAAACAATATATAAATAGCCGAAGTAAACACAGCAATATTAAACACGGCTAAACAAAATACAACAAAATGGAAAGGGCCGGGAGGCCAGGAAGGCCTGTTTTTTGCCCTCACCCGAACAAAAAAAAAATAAAAAGTTCCAAAATACAACAACCATGAGACAAGACAAATGGGACTAAGATGGTTAGACATCTTTGCAAAACTCTGTGAATTCTTTCGTGAGATGAATCTAAATTAGATTCTAATTTTGGTATAAAGTTGTACCCATTAGCCTAATACATTCTTCCAAAATGTGGTATCGTATGAACAATATTTATTGATAGCTATTGACCAGATGCAGCAGCACCTCCATTTTACCGTTACAGACATTACACCAAAAACGTTACAGACATTACACTCTGACTTTGGAATATCAAGGAGCAATTTTTTAATGTTGAAAATGAATTATTGGTCAAATTACCACTTAAGATATAAAATATGATCCCTCTTCTTCAAAATAAAATCAAATTTATATATCAGCACTTGTTTTTGTCCATGTGAAACTAAGGTTTGAAATTGACCCCTTTATTTTGTTACTTTTCACTAAAAAATGCTTGCATTTTTGAGAATGATAACAGACATATTTTTGATCAACTTTGTAAAATTACAGACCAGGGCTCTATTTCATAAAGCTATTTAGGAATATTCTTAAGTATAATTTTGTAAAAGTTATTTCAGAACAAGACATTTTTAAACATTTCTGCCTTTGTCCTATATAGATAAAGTTGTTGGTAATTGACCTTTGACCTAATATAGTCAAATTAGGATCAAACCTAAAGTTAAGAACATTTTGAATAAAGATAGGAACTTTTATGTTTTGTTTTAAATTTTCTTAACAACTTTGGAATAGGAATTTCATAAACTGATAATAATTTGACATTTATCACCCAAAGTTGCTTTAGGAAATGGAACTCATTGTTCTCAAAGTCTAAGATATTTGTGGATTTATAAATGATTATTGTTCTGCAGACCAACTTAGGAATATTCTTAAATCTTTATGAAATAGAGCCCAGGACCATGTTTGCTGGGTTTGAATTGGTACCTATAACAATTTTCTCTGTAAATATGTGTTTTAAAGAAAGCAGACATTAAATTAGTGAAGGTGGTCAGTCTCTGCTGAAAAACCCAAAGAATGTTACAGACATTACATTTCATATACTTCTTTTCCCAAATTCTCAGGTAAAGTATCTGTAAAACTGCTCATTTTACATCTAATATTATGAGTAACTCTGAAACAACCTTTAGGTGCATACATATTGCCTTTCATTTCAATTATTTTATGGATTACTTTCGATGTACAGTAACAAATAGTGCCCTATTTTGATGGTAGCCGAATTCAGCACCTTTAGCGCAAACATTAGCATGATGTTTTTGATATGCAAATGAAATTTGGCATAGGACCATTTTTGTTGTACGGTACCGGTACACTATTTTGGGGTGCTTTGTGATAGACCCTGTTCTTAAATCTACTTGGTTAGAGACTTGTTGATATTGAACAAATTAAGATAAAATGCATTAATAGAGCTCTATTAATTTTGTGTGTAATATTTTTTCCAGTATCAAGTACCCAGGCGAAACAAGGGCAAGAATCCAGAACTTCCAGGATCCTTCCTTCCGACACTTCCAGCCGTAAGTACAATATCAAAATAGCATTACTACATTTATTTACAGGTTTTGAGTACCGGTATTATACTTAGAAAATATTTTGGGGATCGAAATTAGGGAACATGTGCTGAATTTTGTCTCTAAAAGTGAATTGAGAGCCAAAAGTTGCAAGTGAACGTGCAACATTCAGCTCAAAGATAGGCATTCACATGAATCAATCATCATTCACCAACAATACCCAGTGACAATCTTAATCAAGGGAATATAAATTAATATGATTCTAAAAAACAAAATAAATTTTACCATTCCTGTTAATGTCAGCCGTGATAGGTCTATGTCACTAGATCGTCCCAATTTTTCTGAAATTAGTTTGACATGATATAGCAGATTCTGACTAATAACTTTTTAACATTTTTTTTACTCTTATTTTAGCTATGGGTGCAAAGAGGGAAATAAAAGAAATTCAAAGGAATATATATGCAGTGTCAACTAGCTATATTGCTGCACATGAATTTAACTACCGGTACCACTTTATATATTTTTCAGAAACGAAGCAAACCAATATGGCAAGCAAACCCACCGTCATTTATCTTATCAGGCAAACCTCCAGAAGATGAGGTTGAAGATCTCAGTGTAACAGCCAATTTGAAATCCCCAAGTAAGTTTGAGTTTTTAGCACAGAAGTAGATATATGGACATGTTGCAAACATGGGTAGCAAAATTACGCTGTCTGGAATATCAACCAGTCCTTTTGAAAATGGGGCAGTTTGATTCCAGGTCTGTTTTTCAAAATTTACCAAAATGTGTGCTAATGGCACAAATTTGGGCATTCAAAATTTCACAATAACTATGAAAATTTGGCTAAAATTTGAGCAATATTCTCTACAAGAATAATTCCCCTTTCTTGAAAATTTGTATTTTTATGGGGGTACTTCCCCGGGGGGGGGGGGTACTCAAGTTTGGTTTGGGTAGGGACGTACCGCAGGGAAATTTGAAAAGCCACCCATCCAAATACCAATTTTCAAGAAAAAGGGACCCATCCATATACCAAATCTTCCAAATTTTGAGTCAAGTTTGATCAAAAATTGCATTTTTTTCGCCCAAATTTGCGCTATTTTGGCTAAAGTGTTGTGAAGAAATGTCAAAATTTGGCGCAAATTTTGGAAAATTTTGAAAAGTGACCCATCAAAATACCACATTTTGGGAAGAAAAAGGACCGATTGAAATACCAGAGAGCCTGATTTTGCTACCCGAAATTGCGGCACGTCCCCATAACCACTTTTGTACTAAGTACCCCCCCCCCCCGGGGGTACTTCAAATTTCTTAGTGGCACATCCCTACCCAGACCAAACTTGGAATACCGTTTCCCCATGTTTAAAGTACGGTATTATTGATACTGAGTGTACAATTCAGATCTCATGCATATGGCACTATTCATGGGCATAGTTTGTGGTGGCTTTAGTTTGCTGCATGATTATAAAAATGACAGCAAAGACAATAATAGTACTGGAAGAAATACTGGTATTTTTAACAAGAAATTAGAATAACATGTCTAAAATGATCGAAGAAGGCCTGACTGTTTTCGTGTTGTAAAACCAGCTGTGGATCATTGTTAGATTAAATATATCTGATATAAATTTATTTTTGATATAGGAAAAAGTAGAGGCAAGAACCTGCGCAGTAAGTCATGGGATCCAGATTCAAATGGTGCGATTAATGGCAGTCCTAAAGCTAAAGGCTTTTCACATCCAAGGAAAGATCGAGAAAGCTTTCGCAATGCCTTGGTCAACATTATTATGTAAGTAAACCCAATTTATATTTTAGATAAAATGACTCAGTGACACATCACCATATAGAGCTCAACGTATGAACAATGTACACTGTTCAGGTCATTGATATACATGTATATAGATTACCAAAACTGTGTACTTTATCCGTACGTTTGGGCTCTACACGATAATGTGTGACTGAGCCTGATGTATATGTTAAAGTCGTGCAGAAGAATTCCTTTTCACTTTTATGCGTCTTCACATGCAACTCACACGCAACTCATGCGATACTCGTGAGCTCATGTGATTTGACAGTGCTGTTGCTGTGTGACTTGATGAACGATTTGATTGGTTTGTTGTTAATTCACGCTGCGATTTGGTACCGCCCAGAATGAAAAGGTTTGTTTCAGATGACTTAAATATGGAATCACAAGAAAATCCAAGTTTGGTACTCATTGCTGTTAACGTTTTCCCTAAAGTGCGATTGTAGAGGGGAACCATCATTGTCTTGAAAACTGAATTAGTAATATTTTAGGGGGCACTATACAATTGATACGCCACTAAAATGTGCAACCCGCAACATAGTCCTCTAGAAAACAGTGAATGTCGCCATTTTTGATTCATAAATCGTAAAATAAGCTAGTTATACTGCTTTGTGTGGTATCATTGTAAACGTCTGACACTAATGCAGAGATAAAGTGGAGAAATATAGCCGAAACTTTAATCGCGGCGGAGTAATCTGATGAAATGCGAATCGGTGCAAAACACCGAATTCTTCGTCAGATAGCACTGAGTTTCTGACATACCCGTAGAAATTCCGAATTTGCAAAAAAGTTTACTTGTCGATGTCTACTTTTTGCAAGATCATGTTGTAGGCAAGGTCCGTAGCTTTAAAATGATACCACTTACGACACCGTAAGTATTGCAATAACGAAGATACAGACGTTTTTGAGAGCCAGATTTAACGTGTGTTTCTATGGGAAAATTAATAGTATAGTGCCCCCTTTAGGTCAGTTATCAGAGATGCTTATTATTGTAGGCCTCTAGACAAAGATTGAAGGTGTTTTGAGAAAAGCAAGGATTTACATGTAATTATAAATGCTATTTAAGAAATTGCCATTTTATTGATAAAATTCTGACAAAATATCAAAAATACAACCTTTTAGTGGTATGGTATATATATATAATTTTGTCTTTTTTTACATAGGCAACAAGAGTCTCAAGGCAGTAGGCCAGCATCTGTTGAAGGGGAACTTCCACCTATATCTAGAACTGGATCACCTAC
The DNA here is from genome assembly GCA_000969725.1 of Ophiothrix spiculata. Classification (NCBI taxonomy): domain Eukaryota; kingdom Metazoa; phylum Echinodermata; class Ophiuroidea; order Amphilepidida; family Ophiotrichidae; genus Ophiothrix; species Ophiothrix spiculata. The sequence continues at coordinate 10,121 of JXSR01S021271.1, forward strand.
AGCTGCAGAGAAAGACATACTGGTATGACCTGTTTACATGTCTGTATGTAACCATTTAAAAATTGACTTGCCCTTTCTTTGAATTTGTTGTTGCTGCTTCTCTATTCCTTTTACAAAGATTCATATAGCACCTTTTTTAAGGACACAAAATTGCAGAATAATTGACATAGCCCTTTTTTGAGTTTGTTGATCTATTTTAGACATTAGATTATATTATGATGATAATTAGAAAATAGATTATTTCGTAATGCGCACCCCCTTCGGCGGCACCCATTACTCAAAATAATATAAGCCCATCCATTATTAGACGATAGATGACAGGCAAAACAATAAATCTTATCTTTTATTCTCATTCTTAGTCAAAAATTTGACACATTTTAAGATCAAAATGAAAGCAATTATTTGCCAAGCAAAAGACATCATTATTGGAAAAACGTACACCCCTATTCAAACATAAAACATTCCAACTTAAGTAATGAATTACGTGTCAGATGTGTGCGTATATCTACACCGCACCGCAATTTTCAACACGCGGGTCCACTGCGCGTAAACGCTGACGTGCTGTCATATATTGTCTCATAATGGATAGCCAATTATTTATATTATAAGGAAGTGAATTCACACTCATTGACTAAGAATGAGATATATAATAGCATCCTGTGATCCTTTGAGGATCATAAGTGCTATTGCCTGTACTGCATAATCAGGAAGAATTACATTCATTTTGCTCCAGCTAGGTTGGTGGCTGCAGAGTGGATGCACATATTCTATCTAGCTCCTCTAAATTTCTTTGATCCAGAAAATCCGTATTGCTTGAATCAATTTAGCAATAAAGATTTAATGTCTTCCCAAATTTAATATGGAGAATGGAATCTGTATTCTGTAATTGTCATCCTAAGCATCTTACATTTGTATATGGATGAAATATTTTCATACATTTAAGGAACCAATTGATGGCATTGAATTATTTGGAGTATCATTTACATTTTTTGACACAAAGCAAACTGATATCTGATAATGTGTTTATTTTTTACAGCGTTATTACTATTACATCCACAACGGCATTGACACAGAACATGTGGCACCTATGGAAGATTCCTGGTTAGAAAATGTCCTGCAATTAGTATCTGAAGATCTCAAGAAAGGCCTAAATGAGACCATTGATAACCTGTCTGATGAGATGAGAGAGGACTATCTACTCAGTGTCAAGAAAGCTATTGGTAGGTTGAAAGATCATTTTTTTCTTTAAATTGGTTATATGTAACCGTCCACCACAAACCTTCAGTAAAGTCAGCCCCTGGTAAATTTTGTTTTACTGTAATTTCGCGCACAGTAATTTTCGCGCTCAGCCAATTTTGGACCATTTTGCGCGTTTTTATTTTCGGGCACATGAACGTTAGCCTAGTATGGAATTTCATTTGCAACAAATACACATTAATTTTCGCGGTGCATTTATTTTCGCTCCAATCTCATTTTGCTCGAAAAGCATGAAAATAAATGTAGTGAGAAAAATATCACTTATACAGTATTGCAGATTCAAGAAGAACATATCTACATGGTTAAAATGATACATGTTTCAAGTTCATATGACTTATATGCGTATTTTGGACAAAATATAACTCAAAATGAAAAATTTGTATTTTACTAGAGGTTTGTTGACATATATTATACAGTGAAAGCAAAATGCCTGAAAGTGAATGACAAATGATCTATGCAACTAAAATAATGTGTGTTTTGTAAAAAAAAGTTACCTTGGTAACCAATGTCTTTTCTTGTACAAATGACACACTATTTCTTCCCTGCTTCACAGTTGACTTTGTCCTGAGAGACCCACGTGAAAAGGATGAAGAGAAGAAAGAAGAGTTGCCCCCTCACCGCTCAGAGCTGGCGGTGGTACCTAAGCCATGGAATAAATCCTTTCTGACAGCTGAGGGTCTTATCACATCAGATTTGAATATCACTAATCCAACCATGCTGCAGGTTTTGGAATTATGGCACATTTCTTTTGGGTATGTATCAGCGGTGGGGTGAGTTTGGGAGAGGTCTTCAAATGGTGGAGTGGTCAAGATACTTCCATTCGCCAAAATCAATTTGCAATCACATTTATTATATATTTATTGACAAATAATCTTAATACACCTCTTTCTTTTTCAGTAAATTACGCCTGGTAGATGTCGCTGAGCTGCAACAAAAGACAGAATCCATGGAGCTGGCGCTATTCCAGAATCTAGTTATGAGACATATTGACTCTGCCAAGGAACGGCTATTGAAGAAGTAAGAAATACAAAGCCATCATATTTTGTTGTTAGATTTGGTTCCTGAACAGGTACTCTAGAACGTGCCTTGTGTTTTGCACTTAACCCTTTCGATCCGATAGAACGCCTCAGCGTTTCCTAAGGAGCATACGAGAGAAAGCTCAGGCGTTCCAATTTGTATTGAGTATAGATTAATTCAGTATGGGCTGTATACCCATATATGACAATTCAGGACTGAAAGGGTTAACACGTATTCCAAGACCTTGGAAGTCATAAGTCTGCATCAGAGACCATTGTTTACACTGTGCAGGTACATGTTCAAGAATTAAATCCACAAACTATATTTTGAACTACAGGTTTGGATGTAAGCATAAATCCATGCATTCAAAGAAAATAGTTTGCTCCATGACTCTAATTGGCCTTGCGTCACAAATAGGTCCCTCAAATATGATGGATCTGTTACATATTAACTCTAAAAAATGATAGAAAACGTGCGTTTTTGCGAAAACTTCTTTACGTATTTGGGAAAGTTTGGTATCATATAAAAGGTCTATCTATACTCTATTTATGTGTAAAAACTGAACTTCCCTTGATTTTAATTAATGAAGTTATACTTAAAAAAAGCAATTAGGGAACACGATGGATCTGGTGGAGGTGGCGACTGTGGAGGCGGCGCGCATAGGATTACATGCAAAAGTGTAAGAAAGTTATGATTTATAAACACATGTATTGTTAAAAATAAAAACGCTGGTATCATAATTTTTTGCATATACTTCAATGAGATATGTATAATGCTAAAGCATGTATCGAGTATTGACATATCATCCAAATTTTGTTGTTTTTTAATGGTTTATTTACACTCGAAAACTTTAAAACGGCATATCTTTTGACCGGGTCGACATACTTGGTAAAAGTTATACATTTTTCAAAAGGAAATTTGACGAGGAATCCAAATATGTGATGAATTTTTAGGTAGTGTATACAGGAAAAACTTTATACCCGATAAATATCCCAAAAATTAATGACTCATTATTAGTTTCATAGATTTTGACCATCCTCAGTATTTTGACCACCGTGAAATTGGTCACCAAATGTATTATTTTATGGAAGGCCATCATTACATCCATCAGGTAATGTTTGTGTCATCTGGATACACATTTCCCCAACAAAATCTCATTGTGCCAAGTTGGTTGACCAAAATGCACTTTTATTTTATTTTGCACCCTGTATAATTTTTACCCATCCCTCAAAATTAGTCTTATTTGGGTAAAACTGAAATCCTCGGAAAATAAGCTTTCCAGCAATATATAACTTTGCAGGTTTTAAGTGTATATATTTAGAGTTACAATACGTTGAATACTAATTGGTATGGTTTTACCAATGTTTTTGTGTGAAACAAAAATTATGACCAGTTAATGACTTATGTCCATATGCAGATTTAGCAACATGAATGTATCCATTTCCCAAAACAGCTTTGAGTTAAAAAAGAAGCATTGTTAAATATAATGGTCAATGATTTGGTGCAAGAAATTTTTCAGAAATGATGTTTACAGTTGACTAGATCAAAATGTCTGCATTAATGATATTAAATTTTAATTAAGATTATGTCACGAAGAGTGGACCAAAATGACAATTATAAAATTCATTCATTTCATTTACCCATAATATATAAATATGTGCTTTAAATGGGCATTGGACAAGTTCAGCATCATCCCCAACTTTTCTCCAAACATTTTGAGATTTTTGCATCATTTAAAGTATTAGCGGTAATAATGACAGCATGCAAAGTCTCATTGTCACATACCAAAATATTTAGATCATCTCTTATTTTTAATTATCGTTGTCGACAACAATAAATACTGCCCCTCTATAGTTGAATGCCTAGAATTAGCCTTTTCAGGAGATCTAATGAAAATTCCAAATTTCTTTTGAATTTGCTGCATTCTATGATGTGAAAGGAATGTTTTACAAACAAATCTGTGGCTCTTTCTCATTGTATAGCATCAATAAATACGTCTAGAGAATAGCCAAATACCCAAAATAAACAAATGAAATAAAATTCAAATTTTTGACTTTTTTGAAGGTTTTGATCAACATTTTCCCGATATCTGGTAACTGACTGTTATTTTCTAACTAAGGAAGTGTAAATCATCTACAAACAAAATTTTAAAATTTTGTCCAATGCCCCTTTAAGGCTATAATGATGAAGTATATAAGTATTTCAGATAAGCTACTCTCTGTTACTGTTAAAGATATGAGCAGATGATCAATACTCTTTAATAACTTTATGTATTTTATCAAACACATACATGCAACCTTCTAGCATATAAGGGGGTTTAATTAAAATTTGAATATTTAATGAAAGTGTCTGCTATGCTTTTCGATTTGCACATAGGCCTATTTGCACATATTGGAATTTTATTTTGTATGGGAGAATGAGATGCATGTCTTAATTTTGCATAGTTTTGGTTATTTATAAATACAAGCAAGGGTCAAGTTATATTAAAGGAGCTAGGTACGATTGCCTCAACTTTTTGAGATTTTTGTACCAAAATATTGTTCATATTTTTCTCATAACCCTTGTGTAATTTCACGGCTGAGTTATATTCCATTTTAGGGATATATGAAAATGTGTCTAATTTTGGTAACCATAATTCTATAAAGTAACGTATAGGAAGCTCTGAAATACGAAAAACTGCCCATAAAATCAAAACCGTTCGACCAATTCAGCTGAAATTTGCAATGTAGACCTCTAGAGTGGTCATCTTTTATATGAAACTGAAAACTTTATGTTTGAAAAATCAGACCTAGCTCCTTTAAATCAAATGCAACCTGAAAAATGAAGGAAGTAACATCTAAAATCTAAGTAAGTGATAGATTTCAATAATTAGATTAGAACTTTTTAGTTTGCCAGGGTTGGAGGTATGCATAGATTAGGGTTAATTGAATTTTTTTCCAATCACAGATGGTTCCCTGAAGTTCAGAATATCTATTACCAAGGCAACAGAAGGAAGCAGGTACCCAGCAATCACAATGCTAAGAAGTTGGAATCATTCTTCAATTGTGCCGCCGCCCTCATGACGCAGCAGTTACAAGATCTGTGCTTAGACTCCATGGATGATTTCACCGATCTACTTTGTGTCACAGAGGTATGTTTGCGAGTGATTAACCTTAAAAGTGCAATCCATGAATCTGATATTAGATAAAAAAACTTCACCTTGTTTCCATCTGCTTCAAGGAATTTAATAAACTCTGATCAACACTAAATAGGCGGGAATTATGAGGCTTTTCTTCATCCGCAAGTAAACATAATCCCTGTTACACGTGCACCGTAGATAATGATGCGCGAGTCACACGTGCAAAGTGCGCTGCGTCTCCTGCAGTTGTGCTGTGTCCAGCTACGCACGCGCTTATCTGTATCAATTCACGATGTGAAGAGGCCCGCATATTTGGTGTTGATCAAAGTATAGGGGGAGCCTGCACTTGCAGCCATATGGATTTGTTCAGAAGCAGTGCTGATAAGTAGGCAGATTATGTAAATCTTCGTTTAATGCATGAACAGCATGTGTATTTTATTTCACACTTAATCTATATCAGCATTTACAGGTCAATCCAAGATGACTACCATCTCATAGAGTTTACACAAGAGTCAAATGAATCCTAATTCCAGTTCATAAATCCTTTGATCTACTTATGAAAATGATGCACGCTGAAAGTTTTAGCTGATTCTGATCATTCCCATGTAAGTTAGGAGCTTCACAACATTTTGAAAGTCTCTGTAGAATTCTGTGTTTCAATTATTGATGAGGCCCTACCATAATTAGGAAATCACACCTTTTTTTGTTTTGTTTTGTTTTGTTTTCAAGAATTGAAGCAGATTTAGCAAGTGTCTTTCCAGATTTTTGGCATATGAGATTTTTGAATCATTATTGATATTATTTTCCTCAACAGGGATTTGCAAACTCCTACCAACACTCGGGTTTTGTGTTACGCATGGTCCTCGATGGTACCGATATCAAATTTGAGCCAACTTTCACAGATTTTGAAGTTGTGTTACTCAATGTATTTGATGTTATGATCAAAGCTGTTAGCGTTGTACCAAGAGTGGAAACCAAGCTCTATTCGGAGTGGGTAAGTGTGGAAATTTTGTTCACTTCAGATCATTAAAATGAAAAATAAAATGGTGAAACTTGAATAATTTTCAAAACATGTTAATGTATCTCACTCTACTATTCATGTTTCAATTCAGGTAATAAAATTGCATCATTTAAATTCAAAAGCCATTAAAAATCCTTATTCAATAACTGCCATCTTTTTCCATTAATGCAGACTGGCCCAAAAGCAAAAGCTGTTCTCCGCCCCATCATCCTAGAAGATATTTTGAAGAACCACAAGGAGAGAGTTCGTGAAGTGATAGAAAAGGAGAGTGTTGGACCCACAGATCATCTCAAGATTTATGACAAGTACCACTTCTTAATATCAAAGCAGGTATGATA
>JXSR01S021274.1:16285-28990 GCA_000969725.1 Ophiothrix spiculata
AAAAAAAAAAGGGGTTATTTCCGCATCCGCGTAGCCCTTTTTTACTAAAACAAACATAGCGCTTAGGGTTTTGACCTTACGTAAACTGAGACAGAGTTCTTTTTTTTTTTGCCTTATGTGTGTGCGCAAGCTGCGTAAAAGCTTTGACTTTTTTGGACGCAGCTATACAGAAAGCTTGACTATTTTAATCAGAATAACATTGGAACTAAGGGAGCTAGTTATGGGTGTAGACATCACAACCACCATCAGTTATTTTCATTTGTTTGTTTGTGATTTTATTGTCAACAAGAAAATAACAGAGTCAAAAGAAAAACATAATGTACACCAAAGACACTTAACATATGGAAGAACCTGCTTCAACACCATCATGGTCAAGAATATACTGACACCAAAGCTGAAAATACAGGATACCCCGTTAAGCTGATTTCTGTCAAACTGCAAATATTAAGAAACGTTCTACAGTGAGGAGATTTTAGGGTGATATATGCCCAGGGGGTTTAACTGGGTATTTTGACCAGGAAATCACCCGCGTTACCAAAAAGGTGAGACCTGAACTTAATTTCAGGGAGTAAACAGTGCGAAGTTCAACAAGTTAGCAAAAAAGGAGTAATTTAATATATCATAGTGTTACCCATCATCCGAGTAATTTGTTTTATTGATATCAATTTCACTATGGGCTTGACACAGGTTTTTCACAATCCACTTGCTTCAATCGTGGTCTTTGTTCTTTCACACAATTGGCTTGTCACATGTCCCAGTGACGGGAAATGCTGGCGATTTGAAATTCCATTGAATGCCAAGGTATATTTTCCCACTGGTTCGTTTTAATATCCAAGTAGGTTCAATATCATGAATCTCATCATCGAGGGCACTAATAACTCCAGATAGTTGCTTTCTGAATCCAAGAAACATGGTAGAATTGTCCATAGGTTTCCTGGCAATGGGAGCTCATCGGCACACACGTCCACTCGCCACAAATTCACTCAAGCCCATATTGAAATTGATTCAATAAAACAAATTACGCGGATGACGGTTAACACTAAAATCAACGTCTTACTCCAGATAGAGTATTAAATTACTCTTTTTTTGCTCAACTTGTTCAACTGCGCTCTATTTACTCGCTGAAATTAAATGCAGGTGGTAATGGTAATGCAGGTGGTTACCTGGTAAGAATATACCCAGTTACCCCCGGGGATACATGTTGCTGAGATGAATTCAAACATGTTAGGGGCCGCTTCAGAACTTAACCAGTGGTTGACCACCCGGAACTGCCAGTTCTGGCCAGCTTCTATTGTTCTGAACAATGGCAACTGCCCACCTAGACCACTCGGAACCTCCGGTTCTTGCCAGCTACTATTGTTCCGAACGCAACGTTCACTCATCGCAAATGTATGATCACCTTTTGGCTCATCGCAAAGTTGCGTATACCTTCGACATATCGCACGCTTGTAAAAGGGTTTTTATGTCTTTGTGAAATGAAGTCTAGCTGCGCACTGAAGGCATTGCAGTTGCAACAGGTTAACGATTTTAAAGATTAATGGACTCACCGTGCCTGAATCTCTTTGGGCAAATAACTCAGGGTAGCTGATATACAGCGGTACATCAGTCAACCACTCAGGAGTCTTCGTAAGCTTCAAGCCCAGGACTTTATCAAGCAACATCAGATATTCAGGTAAGTCCTTCAACTTCAACTCCTCAGGGTCTCGAGTACTTCTGTAGGGATGAGGCCTACACGCAGCTTTTTCATCAGATTTTTATTTCAAAAAAAGATTAAATCAATGAGCGATTTAACCAGATTAAAGATTAATGGACTCACCGTGCCTGAATCTCTTTGGGCAAACAGTTCAGGATAACTGATATGCAGAGGTACATCAGTCAACCACTCCGGAGTCTTAGTAAGCTTCAAGCCCAGGACTTTATCAAGCAACATCAGACATTTGGGCAAAAAACGATTAAATCAATCTTGAATGAACATTGCAAGTTAACCAGTTTTATAGATTAATGGACTCACCGTTCCTGAATCTCTTTGGGCAAACAGTTCAGGATAGCTGATATGCAGCGGTACATCAGTCAACCACTCTGGAGTCTTAGTAAGCTTCAAGCCCAGGACTTTATCAAGTAACATCAGACATTCGGGCAAGTCCTTGAACTCTGCGCCTTTCCTCAGGGTCTCAAGTACTTCTGTAGGGATGAGGCCCAGACGCAGCTTTTTCATCAGATTGTACGCGTAGTGCTTGCGTTCGTCTTGCTTGTGTTTCAACCATGATATGATGATCTTTAGCATGTCCTGTTGAATGTAAAAAATATGATTTTTATTGAACACAGTAATCACGTATAGGGCATTTCGAAAGTAACGTTTGTGACCGAAAAATTGAAAAATTTCGCTTTTAAATGGCCACAGAACCTAGCATAAACATTCGATCCACAAGTTTGTTGTTGTTGATAATGATGCTCACTGGTGGGATCAAAACATGTAGGTGTTTAAAGATTAAATTAATTGCCAGAATACTGAATAAAGTTCATGTAACGTTCGGTAACGTTGGTGACATCGCATGGAAGTGGTTTTTGGCTCCAAATGATTTCAAAGTAAAAATTCTCTGACATGTTAGCAAATTTTTTATTAAGCTTTTTACAGATGATGGGTAACATATTTACAAATATTTCATAAAAGTGGTAGAAAATTAAATCGTCAGGATTTTTTTCAATGCAATGTTTGGTAACGTTTGTGACACTTTGGTGTATCGTTTAGGTAATGTTTGTGACATTTTTCAATTAAAACATGTGCTCATTCATGCACGGATAGAAAAACTTCACAATTTATGATTAAAAAATACTTTTCACATACCAAGTACCGGTAACAAACATATGACTGAAAAACCTGCTTATGTGGTTGAATAAAAAAGCTGATTTTTTTTTGTTTGAAGTCATAAAAAGTTTCATTTTCAGTGGAATGAGCTTATAACAAAGCTGCTGAGGAAAAAGAAATCAGTTCTTCAGATGGGCCTTTTTTACTTGCGGTAGACCTTTTTGTGACCTGCCATATCAATAGGTACCTTAAGGTTGGCATAGTAAATTACGTGATATAGGCCATTGAAGCTGAGCATAGTCATAAATCACATCCAAGGTCGATTTCTAATTTCACCAGAAACGTTACCTTTGAAGTGTATTCTATCATATTAATCATGTTCTAACATCCAAAACATAAGAAAAATGTGCTAAAACATAAAATAAAAATCCTCTCTCCATTCAAGTTTTATTCAATACAAAAACTTTAAACTCAATTTTCTCAGAACTATAATTTTCTGAATCAGCCCGATACCTTTTACATGTGTGCCCCGTCATATCAAAAGGTACCTTAAGGGTCCCAAAATGAAAATTTATTTTTTGGTCTCATCTGAAAGGTTATATTTTAAGCTTTAAAATGACACCTTGCTTTTGGTTATTGGATGTTCGATCGCAAAGTAACATCCAAATTGGTAAAAGGCATCAGTCTGATTCAGAAAACTACAGTTCTGAGAAAATCATGTTTAAAGTTTCTGTACTGGTTAAACTTGGGTTTTAAAACATTTATCTTGTATTTTTGATGTTGGAACCTCATTTATATGATAGAATACACTTCAAAGGTAACTTTTCTGATGAAATTAGAAATTCGACCTGGACATGAGTTTTGACTATATGCTCAGCTTTAATGGCCTGTATCTCGCTTTACAATTTACGATGCTGACCTTATGGTACCTTTAGATATGACGGGGCACATATTTGGATGCAGCTTATCAACCGAACATCCAATTTATAACCAAAAGCAAGGTGTCATTTTAAAGGTTAAAATCTCTGCTTTCAGTTTAGACTAAAAATCAATTTTGATTATGGGACCCTTAAGGTACCTTTCAATATGGCAGGTCACATTTCTGTTTGATTGGTTGATTGTTTATCAAGGTTGATCCGTAAGCGACACAAGGGGTCCATGCATAGATTTACAGGAAAGACACCAGACTCACTGGCATATTATTCAATGATGGGGAACAAATTTGGAATACTCGGGCTTTTGCTGATGATGCATAACATCTTTTCTTAATACGCTTTGTATACAGATTGCTGTGCCATCGGAGTGAAATATTATTTGCATGGTTGTCCCTATGCGCAACTGAATCTTGGTACCTGGAATTAAATTCGGCGGGAACCAAATGTACCTGAATACCCCAATTTGAGCACCATGGATGGCGACGCAATAACACAGGCACTATATAGACGTTGGTATCCCCCCTCATCAATGCCCGACAGCAAGAGTTGACGGAGTGAGTGAGTGAGTGATCCCCCCCCCCCCTAATTATCTATGGGTCAAAGTCATTGAACTCAAAGCCTGGTCGGGTATTTTTTTTTTGGGGGGGGGGGAGGGGTTAAAACGAGTCTTAAATATCCCAAAATCTGAAAAATGTGAAATATTTACAAGTAAATTTCTTAAAAAATAATAAAATAATAATCACAACCATATCTGTTACCTTATCTCCGCAACCAGCGACTGGTTTCTGGCGCTCATTGAAGATATCCAGGCAGTAGTCGAGGCACTCAAAGGACGTACTCTCAGCAAAGTCCTCCTTCTTGGTCAGTTGAAACATTTTATCCATCATGTATGTCTTGGATTTCTTGACCAATTCTTCCAACTGAAGACCATAGCAGTCAGCTATCCAACAGATCTAATTGTATAAAAAAGAAACATGCATAGCTGTTGAAAGATTATTTCTGGACTTATCTCTTACATAGCATTAGTGGAGGGCTATAAATGGGTGATGTTTCAAATGCAATACCTACAGGTCTCAACGTAACCAACTTGTTTTACCTAGCATTTTGACACCTTTTTTAAAGAAATCGGTTAAAAAATGGCGGGTTGCCTGCCGAAATATGATTTTCAACGTGGGGGGGGGGGGGGGGGGGGTCCTAGCAAATGTCAACAGTATTTTTCATAAATTTTGCACACTTTAAATAACTTTTTTATATGTTCTTATAGCATATCGTATGGATTTGGGGTCAAGAAATCCATTCCCATCGCTTAAATTGTAATTTGACTTATCGTTTTATTTGGAAATGATGTTTTATATCAAATTTGGTCATAGTGGCGCTTTTCATTTTACACCATCATCCGAATTGAAATTTGTAGTTTTGTTGCTACGAACATGATAACAGATATTATTAAAACATCCCATGCAATTTTCATGATTTTTCATAATTTTGTTATGGTGTTATAGTCATTTGAAATTAGAAAATTACGTCCCACAGAATGAAATTGTATAGGCTAATACACATGTAAATAAATGGCTGTATCTCAGAAATTCCTAGGACTAAGTGGCTTTAACTTTCAGAAATGCTTATTTTGTCATTTCCTTTGATATTAAAAGTTTTAAGTTCAAAATTTTTACCGGTTAGGTTTGATAAATGGCCATTGAAATTTAAAGCGCCCTCACGACAATGTTTTTTATTTAAAAAAACGTCATTTCCGGAGTAACGACAACTCAAATTTCAATTTGAACAGTGGGAATGGATTTCCTGAACCCAAATCCATAATATTAGATACTAAATACTTGTACAAATTAAGCCACTAATGTCTTAAATTGACCCAAATCACTAATTTTGACAATTTCTTGACCACCCCCTAGAAAATTGTTTTTTAGCCGGCACCCCACCATTTTTCAACCGATTTTTTTTTTTGAGAGGTGTCAAAATGCTAAGTAAAACATGCTGCTTAAAATAAGACCTGTAGGTATTGCATTTGAAACATCACCCATTTTTTGACCACTAATAGCATGAAAATCTGCAAAAAAGACTGACCATGGATATGACTCAACCTCTTGGCAAAAATGCCCAATCCCATTTCAAGTTATATTGTGAGTAAGAATTGCAGATTTCTTATCAAAATTTTTCCCCAAAAGTTTAACCATTTCTGTTTTGAAATTTTGGATTACGACTTTGTCAGGGAAACAGGGCCAGAGAGTTCAATCTACAGACTTAAGGTTGGTGTCAACCCTTCATTTCCAAAAAAAGTTTTGGCTCTGTAACTCACCAAAGAAACATTAAATCTGCATAAAAGTATACATTTTTAGATGCGGAGTGACAAGTGGAATACAAAGGTTATGTTGATTTTTGACAAAAGTCCACAATTTCGCTTCTAGTGGCCATCTTGAAAAATCAGCAGTGGCCATGTTTCAGCCAGCCGTGCATAATTACTAAATTCGGTACAAACAGATGCATTTCAATTTTGGAAGAGATATTAGATCTAGTAATGTTTATAACTTGACACATATTTGGTATGACTTATACAAATTGACTGTTTATGAGGGCAACAATATACAAATATAAACCTCAAACAAGGATGAACAACGCATCATGGACACATCATCCGGATGTAAACAAAGTTTAGGTTGTCAAATTCGGAAACCCAAATGCTACAAGATAGAAGGTAAGTTTGGGCTCCAAAATCATACATTTTGATTCAAAATGTTAAGAAATCACCTATCATAAGAGGCACAAGACTCTCAAGGAGCATACTGATTGTAAAATTTGTGAACAGCTTCAATATTTTGGCTGAATTTGAGGTGTGGACTTAATAGTTCGAAGATGATCTGTATTGACATGCTTAAATGGCAGTTTTACTACATACCATTTCCCATGACTTGACACTAAGTCAAGTCATGGTGCCAGGACTAAGTGCCGGTAACCTACCCTAGACATAGTATCAGCCACAATTATGTCCAACATAAGAACCTTACACACATTTGGGTTGAATTTATCACCCTCCCCTTACCTCGTAAGCTTTCTGTAGCGATATCTCCTCATCCAAAACATATTTCTTACAGACGTAGGTCTTGCACGCTGTGAGTGCATGCGTAAACTGCAAGTAACCTGCCATAGAGATCACGTCCGCCACGATGTCTGGCGTCAGGTTCTTGATAACTCCGGTGTAAGCAAACTCCAATAGATTCTCAAAGATGGCGCTATCCCCTTCAATATCAATTTCTGCCCTATCTGTATGGTGAATTCAAAGAATCAGATAAAAAAAATCTTCAAAAAAATTTGTACGGGTATGTACCTGCCGGACTTCTAAAAACTGACCATCTCTATACCTACTTTTGGCTCAATACCCCACCCATTAATATACCAATTTTTATGGAAAAGCACACAATTTTACTCAAATTAGGTGCTTTTTTTGAAATTTTTCCAAAAAAGCACCCAACTTATGAAAATTGGATGCTTTCATCTGTGACGAAAACCACCAGATCATTATACCAAATCTGTGAAAAACCTAGCCTTTCTGAAAGCCCATTGAGAAAACCAATAATAATAGGCCAACTCTGATATTCAACATTTTTTATATACCGCCCTCACATAGCTGGCCTCAGTGGACGCTGGCGTCCGGCTCGCTCATTGGACTTAATAGTTGATAGAAATATATCTTGCCCCGAGGCTATGAAAAACCCATCCCAAAAGGCAGGCACATATACGTATACCTTGTCAATGTAAGTAACCCCCCCCCCCCCGGGTTTTGTCCCAGACCTACTTGCAATAACAAGAATTTGCCTCCAAAATGAAATTCTTGAAAACGGCCGGTTTGACATGAACCTTGACAGTATAGATTTCTATCCAGAATTTCATTTACCGTACCTGCTTCTTGGAAGCCCGATGTAAACATCGCCATGAAATAGTCGCTGCTTGCTGCAAGGATGTTCCTATGGGCTTGGAAAGACTTGTCGCCAACCTTCAATGTAACGTCGCAGAATACTTTCTGACTCTGAAGATTGCGTAGATCTGGGGAGAGAGGACACAAAAATCAGCAAATAGGTCATTTTGATAAAATTCCTAGGTGATCCATCAGATTTACAGAATTTTATCAGAATGATCTTTTTTACCCTGAAAATAATAATGATATCAGAAAATGTCAATTTTGGCAAAAAATCTCCCAAACCATATTTTGTGCCTCAATAACCAAATTTGCATTTATTTTTCTTATTTTTTGATATCTATGGTATTTTCCTATACAAGTGCTGATCACATTTCTGAAAGTAAACTCCTTTCGGTCCTCCAATTGACCATTTTTGTTTTGCCCTCCCTATGTGTAAAAAAGAATTTAATAATGTTTTATGGAGGGGAGATTTTGTTCACTTTCATTTTGTAGTCAAATGTTTTATTCACAAAACGGTTCATTTTGAAATAGGTATTTTTCTTTTTAAAAAGGGCAGAGCAGAAAATCTTGGTCAGTTGAGTCCAATATGCAAAAAAGGCTTCTTTTGGTTGCCTAAGAGCAACATAATGTTGAGTGCAAGAAAGTTGTTATCTGCAATAGCTGCCATTTTCCATAAATTTGAATTGTAGGCCTACATTGTAGAATGTCCAGTATTGGATCAGTGGCTCTTGAAATGGTTCGTCACCTGAAATCACCTGAAGAACCATTTCAAGAGCCACTGACATATGGATACGCCAGTGTAAGAAAACCCCAACTCCAATAGCTCCTTTGAACTGTTAATTATACTTACAAAATATAAATGCATACAAATCTCTGAAAATGCTTTCACATCACTAAAATAGCATTTCCATGTCAATATCCTTATCATAGTGTCACTTTTGACCTTGTAGTTGACTTTTTTAGACATTGTTAGATAATTGTTATAGTACACAGTTGCTATATTTAAACAGTCAGTACAAGAAAACCCCAACTCCAGGAGCTCCCCTTACTTCTGCAACTATATGTAGAAAAATTATCTAACAATGTCTAACAAATTCAACTACAAGGTCAAATGTGACACTACGCTTGGGATATAGACATGGAAATGTTTTTTAGTGATTTGAAAGCATTTGTATCTGCATTTACATTTTACAGAAGGGAGCTATTAGAGTTGGGGTTTTCTTGTTGGCGTATTCATATGGAAGAGAAATTTATCGCATCCTATTGACACATTGTGCTATAAATATACATGTGGCAGCTATTGCAGATCCGGTACTCAAATTTGGTTTTGGTAGGGACGTGCCTCTGGGAATTTTAAAAAGCCACCCATCCAAATTTTGAGTCGCACTTAATCAAAAACCCGATCAAAAACCACATTTTTTCTGCCAAAATTTACACTATATTGGCAAAATTCTTTGAGTAGAATTGTCAGCGCAAATTTTAGAAAATTTTGAAAAGAGAACCCATCAAAATACCACATTTTGCGGGGAAAAAAAGGACTGATTGAAATATCAGAGCGCCTGATTTTGCTACCTGAATTTGTGTCATGTCCCCGTAACCCCTTTTGTACTAAGTACCCCGGGTTGCAGATAGGACTTTTTGAACTTGCATGACGTCTTATCTTTATCTTACTTGTGGTCAAATGCTCCATGTAAGCAGCCAGTTCCTCATCTTTCGCATTGGACTCAGACATGTCGTCGTAGTCGTTATGAGTCAAATGGATTCCACCAATCACCATACATGTAGTCGTGGAAATGATAATCGTCTGGATCGGAGTAGTCCGACATGGTTGGTGGGTTGGTTATTTAGCCTCTAGAAAGATAGAATTGAATTGAGATACTGATTAGTTATTTTTGACGTTACTGCCTGCAAAGTTTTTAATCAAATTTGTAACAAACAATGACATCAGTTCAATCGAATGTAACCTTACTCCATATAATCGTTCAAACCTCAAGAGTCCACATCAGGAATTCTCTACCTGATTACAATTCCAGCTTTGGAGAAGGGGTCGAGGTGAATTGGTTATCTTGGCAACAACTCCGCTGTTAATGCCGTGATTAGCGACCAAACAACTAAAAGAGGGAATTTGAAGAAAAACAGAAGAGCAGAAGCAATTTGAGCGAAAGACAATGGATTTATTCCACTAAGCCTTTGTCTCTATGTCTGAAATTAATTTTCATTCATTCACACTACGGTATTATTTTCAGGCAATGTACAAGATTGTTTGTATGTCCTATCCCTACAACCCTTGTAGATGATTCAAGTTATATTAAATTTTTAGTTCCAAGAATCTGGAACGTGATAAAAATTGCATGTTTAGCAATCAATTTTCTATCTTATTTATCAACCTTTGTTCTCCAAACTTGATAAAATGACGAAAAAAAAACTTTTAAAATACACCTTTTGCCTTGAAAACACTTTGTTTTATTTGTATTGAACACCTTTAACACTATCTTTCATGTATCATGTCATTTCTGAACTTCATATAATATCACCTATACAAATACATGGTGCAAGTCTTCCAAATTCAGCAACCTCATGCCAAAACTTTCAGAGGGTATGTACAGGGGGGTTCCTGAACTCAAATTATTTTTTCTTTGTCATATTATTGTTTTGTAGGGTCTACTACATATTTTAAGGGGGGCCCGCAAAATTTTTGATTTATCACACCCCCCTATAAATTAATTATTGGGCTTGACATCCCATGGATAACCAGGTTTTGAAGTTCTGGTAATCCGCACAAAATTTTGGTCTTCAGGATGACCGGATTACCAACTAATTTGCACACTGAGTAAGAGTTGCCACGACCTGCACCGCCTGTGAAATACTCTACCTTAGATAAATAGTGCATGTACAATTTGGATGTTCATGGTGCCGCGTTTGAATAAGGATATGCGTTTTGACCTCAACTTCAAAAAGGGTGGTTTAGTTACATTTTTTGCCATGTTATGTTTGATTTGTTGGTTTATCTTCAAAAATATTCAAGATATTGCAATGATTTTGGTGTCATTTCAAAGCTAAAACATTAATTAATACTTTTGTAAAGTTTGGTTGGGTTATAGGTTGAACAGAAACAAAATTATGACAATTTGAATTGAAAAAAACAAGGGTGGCATGGGAAGCGGCTCATTGGGAAGCGGCTCACCCAATACAAAGTCAATGGAAAACTTCAGTTTTCCCATCTCGATTTTGAAAAAAGTGCATAAAATCACTTAACTTTCTTGTATCACTGTGATTTTGGTGTCAAAAGAAAGCTTACACCATGAGCTATTCATTAAATTATGTCAACTATATGTTGTAATTGGTAACCTAGTGTAAAGTAGATTTAGAGTTTGATTAATAATGTGTTTTAGCATACCTGACTGTATCAAATGCCTATATTTTACATCGCGCGACACTAATTTGCCTTCTTTTAGGCATATCTTTATAACTAAACCTCCTATGATAGTAAAAGTAGACATTTTCTGAAAGTAAATTGAACAAGGAATCTGAAAATGAAGTAAAAAATGGTGTCAGATGTAGGGTATAATTACTGTAGATGATTTACTGAAAAAATATTTGAAAATATTTGAACATTTTTTCCCAAAATTTGTGTTGACAATTTTATTTTTCATTTTATATTTGTGTGAGCGATTCATATATTGCTGGAAAGGTCTTATTCTAAGAAAATGACAAGAAAACAGATATAGGGGCATTAGATAAAGTCAATTGACAAAATTTCTTTGGGTCACTTTTTAGGTCAGATTTTTCATTGTTTCAATAAATACATCATTAAAATCTTATACCACACACAGTTACTGACTGCATTTTTGGATTCCTTGTTAAATTTCCTTTCAGAAAATGTATACTTTTACTATCCTGGGGGGTTTAGTTATTGAGATATCTACATCTACATCTATGCTGTTACTCGTTGACGCCTTTCAGCAACTAAACGAGGGTTTGTGTGGTGGTGTCGCAGATGGTACTTTGGTGGACACGTCAAGTGCTAGGTGCTTATATACAAAGTGCAAGTAAAAATGTCCATTTATTTAGGCGTTGATGGCTCCCTTGAACTGCTCCAAAGTGGGCAGCTCAATGATGTTGCTAGGGAGCGCATCCCAGTCCCGTAGAGTTCTGGTGAAAAAGCTGTTCTTGTAGCTTTCGGAACTGGAACTTAATCTCATGAATCTGTTTTGTGATTGTCTGGTTATGCGTTGTCTTGGTCTGATGTAATCTGGTATTGGTATGGCTACTTGGTTATGGATGGCTTTGTAGAACATGGTTAAGCGGGCTTGCCTGCGTCTCTCCTCAAGTGTGGATAATTGAAGGTCTTCTCTCATGTGGGTGACGCTGGCTTCACGATCGTAGTTTCCGCATATAAAGCGTACTGCCCTTCTTTGTATCTTTTCCAGTTGGTTTATTTGGTTTTGACGGTAGGGATCCCAGATGACGGAGGCATATTCAAGTTGTGATCGTACTAGAGAGATGTAAGCCTGTTTCTTGATGGGTGGCGGACAACTGCTGATGTTTCTCCTTAAAAACCCCAATGTTCTAGCTGCTTTTGCTGACACGGCAGTGATATGAGGCTTCCAGCTAAGGTGTTCATGAATTTTCACTCCAAGATAGGCTTGACTACTGACGGACTGCAAGTTATCTCCACCCAGATTATAGTTGTTGATGAAGGGAGATCGCTTCCGGTGAATTCTCATAGTATAGCATTTCTTAGAGTTGAAATTCATCTGCCATTAATTGTTGTGTCCATGTATTTAGAGCATCCAGGTCATTTTGCAGTTTAGAAGCATCATCTGGAGATCTGATCTGTCGAAATAGGAGGCAGTCATCTGCAAAAAGTTTGATTGATGAGCTGATATTGTCTCCTATGTCGTTGATGTACAAGAGGAACATTAACGGTCCCAAGACATTCAACATGTACTGTTGAGGATGCTTCTCCATCCACCACAACCTTCTGTGTCCTAGTAGTGAGCCATGTTTTGATCCATGCATTTGTTTTATTA
>JXSR01S021275.1:18818-34514 GCA_000969725.1 Ophiothrix spiculata
TCAGTTGCCAAATCACAAGTGCAATTGATTTCTTTGTATTAGATTATTGCTATCTTCACAAGATAACACATTCAAAATAAATCTAGTTTTGCATGTCATAATTGGTGATTAATATCTTCAACAGAATTTATCCATGCCACTGATAATATTTAGTGGAGTTGTTATCTTCAATAGAGAGCAACATATCATAAGTTTCTGATACTATGTATAAATATAATGCAAGTCTGCTAAGTGTATATTAAAATGTCTAAAGACAAGAACTTTTCAGCATAAGTTTGAACTTCAAATGAATTCTGACTGCAAATTTGGCTTAACCACACCACAATACAAGATTGCAAAAATTAGCAAACAATTGACTAATGTATTTAAGGGGCAATTCATGATCCATTTTCCATGCTCAAATTCACATCTATTCAAAATGTAGTTTTTTAGCTGGTAAGAGTTCTTGACTAGCTTGTGTATGTAACTTTCTTTCAAATTTCCTTGCATGTTTAAGAAAAGTGAAAAATGTGTCATTTTCAATACCTGTCGGGGCCAATTACAACACAGTAGACAATGGGAATTTTCAAAATGGGAAAAAGCTTTCAACTTGAAAAGTAATGGTCGGAATAAAGTGAAAGTTTCAGCATACATTTATGGTGTACTCTTCTTTCTATTTAGCTAGAAACGAGGTGATGTTTTCGTCACATCGAAATCATGAATTGCACCTTTAAAGTATGTTAAAATAACAATGTGAATTAGGCCTAATGACACAGCAAACAACCAGCATCATGACTACTTCTAGCTCAAATATAGGCCACCTATTCCCAGGTCTCTGTTCAATAGTATTGATCATATATCTCACTGGGCCAGTCGCTAGCTCAAATCTGGCGCCATGACAATAGATTTATCTGCTATAGAGTCATCTTAATTAGCCCAGATTTTTGTCGTATTATTGGAATATTACGCTTAATGTCTATAGAGTCAGGACTGCTAATTAATGGGTAAGCAAGTATTTGTATTTTCAGGAATCATCAGCTGTGCGTAATAAAAAGTTAAAAGTGGCAGCATTTATATTCCTGGACAAGAATGCCCATACCTATTTTGAAGTGGGTTGAAATAAGAGAATGCCTTTTTTCTATGTTTTATTGTAAAAATTGATTCACTAACGTTTCAAACAAAAGTCCTTCATCAGAGCAATAGAATTCGAGGCGGGAGTGTCTGCAAATATGGATCAATGAGGGGGAGAGGGCACGCTTAGAGCGATATCAGATGCGAGCATGTGACACATGGTCGCAGACACTTTCCTGTGAATATAAAAATACCAAATTTAAAAAAGAAAAGCACACTCTAAATGCACAACAGGAGTGTGTTGATGATATCATTAGCCCAAATAAGGTGCATTCAACACCAAGCATCTTTTCAGGTACTACCACAACTTCTAGGGATGCTGAACCTTCAGTAGCCCACATATAACCCATCGCTGCCAGGATCAGCTCCCAAGTTTCATACAGGTTTCCTCGAGTTAATAAGCAGTAACTTCCTTGTCAATTATAGGCACGCTCAACTTTCAATGAATCTTAATAAATACTTGACAGCTGAAATCTACAAGCCACACATCTCTTGAAAAACAAGAAGAAAAAAAGGCTGTGCCAAAGACTAGATTTTAAAAAAGAACTAGGCCAATTGATGACATAGCAGTTCAGAAGAAAATGAGAAACAAAAACATCCCAAAAGTAAAAACCAAATATTTCAAGAATATGTATTGATGGTAGAAACTGACTATAAAAGAAAGCATTCGCAAACACAAAGCACCATATAGTTTATAAACTACCGCTGGGATAGCATCCATGCTATTTCTGACGAGATAAGTATTGATTAGGAGTTGGTAATTAGTACAATCAATACAAAGAGAGCTATAAATAATTGATGAGTATCTTTTGTTTTGATGAGATAGCAAGAACAGGAGATGAAGTTGAGAGATAAGAACCAAAATAATCGTAAAGAGAGAAATTTTACTTTGTTGGTCCGTCGCTAGTGTCCTGGTTCAGTGATTATAAAATTCACCAAAAGAGTATTATTGAGTTAATTTTTTTAGTTTTTTAGGAAAGTTGAAAAAAAAAAGAAACAATTCATGTGAAACGCAAGAAACTGAAGAGGATATGTGTGTTCTGTGTTTTTATATAAATATAGAGGTTCAATTACGTTTAGCCTCTGGGCTTTAGGGATAAACTGAGGTGCATTCTTTACTGTACAATGCAAATTAATTAACTTGACTTAAGGATATGTATAAAGGTTTCTATATTATTGTCAAATGAAGGATATACAGAGGTTTCTATATCTGTCAAATGAAAAATTAACTTTACGAAGGCAAGTAATTTCATTTTCTTGTCAATAAAAAAGTGTAAGAGCATGACATGACTGCTGATAATGTTCTCTGGAAATCAATGTTAATAGTTTATATAAGCGTGTGCTATCTGTTGCATTCCTTACATTAAGAACAGATTTATGTTACAACATGTATGTCATTTTGCTCATCCATGACGCGTTAATCAACATCGGCACGTGTTGCAATCTGACCCACGCGTACGTGCAATATGTAAACTCATTTGCAACATCAGTTCAAAAACTAATTACATTTCCCATTTTTTTCATTAAACCCTTGCATTATTCTTGATATGGATCATTAAACTAAGGAATTAGTGTAACCTGCTTGCTGGCAAAGTGCAATTACCAAACCACACCAAATGAACAGGTCCCTGCTTACAGCGCTTGGCACATGTGGCTAGCGAACTACGGATCATGCAGTGAGCTGTAGCGTCTTTTCTATAGCATGACCGGTGAAAGAACTGCGCTTGAAGGAGAGGCTGTCACACTCGGTTTCCCGTACCACTACTTGTGATTTGCCTGGCTTCACATATGTTTCCATTTACTATTGAGAGCTCTTTACTTTTTAAGCAAATCTTTCATTGGTAAATTTTTAGGTCAGATTTGAAGATGCGTAGGGATGTTAGGAGAGGATAGTGTCTTGTTTTTGTTAATGGGAAAAGAATTGAGAAGAGATAAATGAAATGGATGGGCCACCTACTTTCTTGAACTTGGGTTCAATATACTTACTTACCTGCCTACCTGTCATTGAAAAGTAAAGAGGTTCAAAGTGAGGAATTCAAGATGATGATTAAATCAGTACTACCAACCGGTTGCCCCAATCTCCCAGGACTTTCAATTTTGGGGACTGACTGGGTTTGATTTTAATAGATATTGATGCCCCCCAAACAATTTGGCTTAAAGATGCATACTTTTTTCAGTTATTGCAATGTGTTGAATTAAATTAAGGATCCCAAATTTAATTCCACATGTATATATTAATATAGTATAAGAAAGTACATGTAAACATTCGGTGCACTTTCTTCACAAAATAGTATATGTTCAGGGGAAAATATGCATATGGATGTCTTTAGTTTCTTATAATTCTTCAATTTAAACTGTTTTAATTCAAATCTAGTTCTGAACCAAATCTTAAAGTATTGTTTTCACAAAATGTGTATAACAAAAGAGTTCCTTTTTCTGTGTAGGCATGTGCTTGCTACAGATGCCAGACAGTATCACTAAAATTACTGAAAATCCTAAACAGAGCATCCATGTTGGCAAAAAGGCTTTAAAGAGGGCTGAAAATAAATAACAATGCATACATTTGGATTAATAAATTTCCTGAAACCAGGAATTTTTTGAAAACTGGCATTTTTTGAGACTGCACTAGAGATGTATTGCAAAAAAACCCAACTAAACAGTGCATACATTTTGTCAAAAAAACTTTGATGGCTTGACAATAACTGACAATGCATACATTTGGAGAAACAAATTTCCTAAAATCAGCAAACGTTTTGAAAACTGGCATCTCTACACTAGAGATAATTTAAAATCTCTGGTGTATTGGGCCTAGGGGCTCTAGAGACAATCTAAAACATTCTAGTTTATTTAGGCCTATAAATATAAAATATAGTTCAAAATGTTGGGAATCAAATTCCACTTTTAAGGGTGCCATACTTTTTTTAGAAAATAGCCTATTATCACTCTGACTTTCATTCCTAGCATTTCATTATATTCTTTTTTGAAAAAATGATCTGAACAGAAAAGCAGTCAGAATTGTTTTAAAAAAGAAACTCATTCTATTCCAAAAGGCAAGTTCATCAAGTCATCTTTGAATTATGCAAGTGCATTATCCACTTGAAGTGCTCAGCATCAGTCATTTCTTACATATCACCTTTATTAAAAACAAATAATAAAAAATAACTTCATTTAGAAATTGATCAATTATTTGGACAGTATATCTTATCAATTTTGCTTGTTTTGTCCATATAATTAGTTTAATATCATAACAGACAGTATCAAATAATGATTTCAATAGATTTTCTGTCGTAATTCTCAATAGAATTTCTAAATTTGATATGTATTGGACTGGTTTGTTACATATTGGTTTTCCAATGAAATTTCCTTTTATTTTTGTCTCGGCATCCATTAAACTGTCAACTCTAACAAATGTATAAATGCATTGCATTTGTTGTCTGAATACCAGGGGAGCCCACACATATAATAAGTTGAATAGATTATTGTTAATACTATTACATCATACAATAGGCCTGCATTGCCCTCTTTTCTTCGTAAATCACATGTTAAAACAACCATTTGAATTTTGGATAAGTTAAACCATGATTACTAAGACATTTTATATACCGATTGGCTTGATTGAGCCATGCAACAGTTTGTTACTATTGCCCTCTCAAAACAAAATTGGTATAAAAAACAAATATTGACAGCTCTTGTGGTAACAGTAAGAGCAGCTTTTTTCTTGGTAATCTTGAGACTATATTCTATTTCCCTCAGAGAAATAGTATATAGCCTAAAGATTACTTCAAGGGCAATAGTTTTTATTACTATATCTCATAAATATTTATTAGGAACCACGAAATACAATTTTGTCAGTTCAACCTGATGTGCATGACAGTATTTTGCCTACTTTCCCCAAGTGCGTGTAACGTCCATGCAGGGAAAAAATTGAAAAACTACCTCACCCCTACTATCATACCCCTGTAAATCATATCACTTATCAGTTAAAAATTCATTCGGTAACTGAGAAGAATGGACATTTTTGGGTGGTTTTTTGATGTGTTAACACCACATTTAGTGAAATATTTATGAGGTTTAGTAAAGCAAATACAACATGGTTTATTTCGAGAAGTATTGAAAATTCTGGATTCCTCGGTGCTGGATGTGTGTGACTACTTCCCAACCCGAACCTCTATACCATGTTGTATTTGTATATTCATAAAAACATTAAATGATTTTATGATAGGCATCTTCCTCATCCTCTTCAAAAAAACATGTTTTTTGTTTTCAAAATTTAATTTTAAATTTCATAATGAAAGATCACCAGTAACAAATTCATATTTCAGTCGAATCTGTCATACCATTACAGGGATTCTTCTATGCAATTTCATTATGGTTACTATAGAATACATATCTCCACTATGGAACATGTTTCCCCATAAGATTACTCATGGATCATGAAAAAAAAAGATATGTTGTGACATAATTTCAAATTGTATTTTTTCCCTTATGTTGGTTTGCTGTCTGTAGTAGGGTGACGGGCTGTATACAGGGTGTCCCAATAAAAATGCATCACTTTTGTTTTTGATCATATCTTAGAAACCAATAAACAAAAATTAAAACTTTTTTCATAATGTATAGTTTAGTCTTTTATTGGTGAAATTTTGAACCAAATCCGTCGAGCCATTCTTGAGAAAACTAGACTTTTGTAAGACTCAATTTTGCTCCATTCCAATGGGGTTTACCACAGTAACTCATGTTTATCATGTTAATAAAGCACATCTTTGGTTACTATTGATCAATTTAACTTTAAACTTGCAAAGCAGACACTTAAAGATAATAAAATATGGAAAAGATACCTAAGTATGATTTTTAAATCTTTTTTTAGTACTGAAAGTAGCACCGTAATTCAATGTGTTGGTTTTGCTGTTTTGCAGCATTAAATAAAAAGAAGAAGAAAACCATGGCATAGATTTCCTTTAATGGCAAGTCTGTTTCAGAAAATGTTATATCTTCTAAGTTTTAAGCTTGCTGTTACATAAAAAAGAAAATCTTTATGACTGTCTCTTCCTTAACAATTGTTAAAAAAATATAACATTGTCAACATATTCAAATCAAAATAACAAAGCGTGTGAAAAGTGGAATGTCTGATAGCTTTTGGTATATAATACTTTTGGTACAGTAAGCTCTGCTTTCTGCTTCTTTCGCATTTCCACAATCCATTTCCATGTGCCTTTGAGTTCTTATCATCATGTTCCTGGTCCAATTCAACGCTCTAAATCCCGGACAATGAAGGGAGTCGAGAGTGATCAGACAAGCTTTCAAGTTTTAATCAGGTTTCTAATTCTAAATTTTCTGTTGTTGTTGCTATTGTTGTCGTTGTTGTTGTTTTGTAGTTGCTTTCCTGAAAAGGTGTCTATCCATGAATAAAATGAGTTTTCCATTTAGACTAGGCCTACTCCTGTGGTGACATGGTCATGTCAGATCGATGATAGTAGCAAATATGCTTTACTGTGGTAAACACCATTGGAATGGGGTTAAATTGAGTCTTCTTATAAAATTCTAGTTTTCTCAAGAATGGCTAGTCGGATTTTGTTCAAAATTTCATCGATAAAAGACTAAACTATACTAATAACAATTATGAAAACTGTTTTAATTTTCGTCCATTGGTTTCTGAGATATGATCAAAAACAAAAAGTGATGCATTTTTATTGGGACACCCTGAACAGGTGTCTGGTTGCTGGCAACAAAAACAATGCACATGAAAGTAATCTTCAAATTGGGCATATCATGTTGAAAGTTGTTTTTCAATTTCATGTGGTTCTCAAATTCTGTAGTGTCGGAAAAATTAAAATGACTTCAAAAACTCTCATTTCCAGCAATCACAACATGGCAATCCGTTAAATGCAGAATACTTACAAAACAATATACTCTATCGTCCAATTGATTGACAAAGTGAATGTAAAAGATGACAACATTTTTGCTACACTATATTTATTTGATTGACAAAGTGAACGTAGAAGATAAGTGAATTTATATACTATAGTTTAAAGTAGTTGTATTTTATTTACAGATCATGTTTGTGTGAACAACTCATGACGCATTCATAGGTAGTAAGAATCTATACTAACCCTAAATTAAATAACCATTCACATTCTACAAATATGATTATAATAATAATTCATAGTAGTGCAAAATCTTCAAAAAAAAATCAATGTGCATAGGTAATTAGTATGAACGGTTTGGAATACTTGGACCATTTGGAAGAGTATTCCATACTGGTCAAGCAACAATGTAGTTAGGACAGCAAGGGATTTTGGAAGAGATCTGCAAGCATGATGTTTGGTGTGTGCAAGTTTGTGTTTGTATCCAACTGAGGACAAATATTTGAAAAACCGCACTTCAAACGAGGACAAATGCTAAACTGTGGACTGCCTTGGTTCCCTGATAATGAGCAAAAGATGAGAAACTGAATAAAACCACTGAGCAATAGTCCCCCATTGCATGTTCTAATAGGGTTACTCAGTTGCCGGTAAAACATGTTTTTTCCACGATAAGATAGTGAATTATTTTCATGCTATGTCCTCGATTGAGCACACAAAACCATAACATCCTCGTTTGATGGCAAACAAGTGTAGGGGTGAGTATGTTTGTGAGAAAAGCTAAATGGCAAATACTGGGTATTAAAAGGGCAATTCATGATCCACTTTTCATCCTCAAGGTCACCTCTATCAAAATTGAGGTTTTTAGCCAGAAAGAATCTTTGGCTGATGTATGTTACAATCCCCCAACCATTCTTTCAAATGGGCTTTCAATTTTGAGAAAAGTGAGAAAATTTGTAATTTTTTAATTTATTACTTACTGTTGCTGATTTTTTAAATGCTAA
This sequence comes from Ophiothrix spiculata, assembly GCA_000969725.1. Taxonomy (NCBI): domain Eukaryota; kingdom Metazoa; phylum Echinodermata; class Ophiuroidea; order Amphilepidida; family Ophiotrichidae; genus Ophiothrix; species Ophiothrix spiculata. The sequence goes on from JXSR01S021275.1 coordinate 26,791, forward strand.
ACAGCTTGTTACTTGGAAATTAATTGCAGGAATTACGTAAAATTTGCAGCATGTATTTATGTTGTACTCTTCTTTTTATTTAGCTAGAAAAAAGATGAGGTTGTCATCACATCAGAATCATGAATTGCACCTTTAAATGAAACCTTTGAACCTTAGCAAATATACTTCTGGGCAGTATAAATGTTCCCCCTTCCCTGATTTGTCCTCATAATGCTTTTATTCATGTCTATAGACATGAAGCCATCTATTATTGTGTACATAGTATATATTTCTTTTTATTTCAACATCAACAAATGCATAACCCATTAAAACGTCACTTCACACACATAAAAAACATCCATTGTTTATATTATTCATTTCATATTGTATTTTAGATCAAAAAATGCAAGAAATTCTGTCCATGTTCCATACACCATATATGACAAAATAGTAGATATCCATAAAAAGAAGTTCAATAATACATATCTGTCAGCGGGCGTAACAGAAGACTGTTGCGTCAGTAATGCGGGTACTGGCCTGAAAGAATACCCCTTTTTTATTACCCCAAGGGCATGTACTCGATCATATTCACTGATCAAAGGAATAGAAAGGTAGTGAATTCATGAGGATAGAAAGCAGTCCATTAACAAGGTGATAATGCGAGTAGATAATTGCCCAATTGTAGAATCTATCCATTTATCATGTAAACACACTTGTTTTACAACATGTTATTTCTGTAAGCATAAGACTGTCGGTTGTCATCGTTTTTTCTGCTAATCGGTTTTGTTGTTTGCTTTGGGCCATTACTGCCAGGGCTACAAATAACAATGTCATATGTGGATTTCATATTATGTGCAAGTTACTTTCTTTTCACTTGGAAGGATCCTACAGAAATGATCAGATGAACAATACTCTTTTATAACTAAAGGCAGTATCTGGTATCAAACAAGTGTATATACTTAGTATCTTCTGGCATGGGAAAGGATGAAAGTGATATTGGCCATATTAGAAGTATCTACCGTTTTGTACTGTCTTTTTACTTTGTACAACAGCATTCTTTGAAGCTAAATTTTCATCATATCTCTTTTTACCCTGTGTGTTTTTTCATGACTGTGCTTCGAGCAATTCTGGTGAATATCCCATTTATTCACAACTACATCATATTCGTCTGGATAATAATTAGTAAGAATAAATTGTAGACATTTCTAAATTAATATTTTATTTATTAGGCTATGAGTATATACAGCAGAATTTCTCTGTAAAACAGAATCTAGCAGATTAGAAGCTTTACTGTGTTACAGGTAGAGTGACTGAGTGGTTACAGCATATGGTTCATAAAACATCGGTCACAGGTTCAAGCTTCCCGACAGGCCACATCTACTTGTTTCCTTAGGCAAGAAAGGGTACTATTGCTTTGTTATATACTATGGTATTAGATTGGATCTAAAAGGTTAAAATTGAGATTAAAATTTCCACAAGAAGGTCCAAGGATGTGTTCATTTCTAAGAAAATCATGGCTATTAGACTCATTTCATGTTAAATAGTGACTTTTGTCAAGTCTATACCTCATTCACAATTTGTCAACTCTGTATGTGCTATCCCTGACACAAAAGTCATCAGCTCTGTGTGCTATCCATTCAGTATCATCATAGTATAAGGAAAACAAGCCATCACCAACGTTGTGAGGAAAACAAGCCAGATAAGAATTCTGTGTGTGTATCTTAGATGCTATCCTAGGCCTTCAAGTGCTTTTACTACCCGAGATGCTATCTATGTCCAAACCACTCTCTATAAGAGGTCATTGACAATACTCGGCGGCGCACAAATATTAGTGTCGATGACCATACCGCGATACTATCAAACCCCACGATGATTTCACGTGAAATTTATGCAAGAAGTATCACTAGTATCCGTGAGTATTATGTTGCACGGGGAATGTTCTCTGAGTTAGTGTACCATGGGAATCTGACTCCCCAGGTGACTCTTTTAAAAGCAAGGAATAGATATGATATCATGCACATGTAAAAGGCTTTCTTGTATCTAGACTGTGATTTATGGATGCCGAATAGGAAAGATGAGATTTTTGCGCTGGAATTTTTTCGCTTTTTATCAAATTTGAAATATATTTTGATGATTTTCCAATAGCAATGTCCTTTTCCTAGTGATATTTTGATACCATGACTTTCTTTGCACTACCCCAAATGGTATATTCTGTTTCCTTTGATGGGTATCCCTTGACACTAAGTCTTTCACAAAAACTCTACGACTAGGCACCTGGTACATTATTTGTACACACGCTGTGTACCAATAGTCAGCAATAGATTTGATGTGTGGATAGATTAGATTAGATTATTCTATCTTTATTCTGGCATAAAGATATATGAACAAAGATGGTAACTCTGAATATGCTCATGGAATTGATCATGATTTTCAAAAATTTAAACAAGTCTTGAAAAATAAGTAATTTGTTGGGAAAAAACTTATTGAACAGTGCAAAAACATCATCCTAGTATTATTCTTACACATTTCTAAATACAAGGGTTTGCAGACTGTTCATATGAAAGAGCATAGTTTCTTACTTGCATATGATAGTTACTCACAAAGTTTCACAAAACTTTCATGGAAATCTTCACAAGATCATGTAGTTAGCTGCAAAACTCTGGAGTTTGTTAATGTATTTTCTTTTATGACTACCATTAAAGTCCACAGGAAGGGCTCATATCTGATTAAGCAGGTATTTGTAATCATGCTTCATGGTTTGAATGTGTTTTTTTTTCACTTATTTATTTTATAATAACAATATTCAGTAATTCCTTTGACAAAATGAAGTCCAGCGATGGCAATTTAGCAGTGCAATTTGGTCAGTATATCAGAACTAGGGCAATGCTTTGAACATGAGGTTTAGACTACTAACGTTAAGCTCAAAAATGATACATGCAGATTTGGACTGCTTAGTTTCAAGCTTAAAAACTGGTAGATGCAATCTATTAATGGTTTATATTTGCTATAGTACTAGGTTATGTACATAAATTATATGGCACTTAATAGCAGTGATTAGTTTCAAGTTGGATAATAGCCCATTCCAGTTAACCAGCTAAATTAATGGTTGCTATTAGAGGCGTGTGTTGGTTCAGTTTGCAAAGCCATAAAATTGAACAGCAGAAACCACTCTCCGCTTTTAATGATAATAAAGTTAGATGAGATTTTGAAGTAATTTTGTAGGGTGGGGCTGTTTGAAGAGCATGTATAATGCTGTTTATATTCAAAACTCTAATGGATGAAAATTTGTATCTTGCCTTTTATGAAGTTCATATTTATGAAATTAACTTTAATTTGCCCATGCTTGAAAAAAAAACCACTGAAATTTCACTTGAACTTTCTGAACTTTCATCTGCATTTGAATGTTGGTGTACACACCACTAGCATCTATACTCTAGACAAGCCCTCTAGCCTGAACCTTCCGTTCAGGAGAAGTTACTGCGAACCTCATTGAAAATTTTGAGCCAAAACCGAACTTGGTATGCGACTATTGTGTCTTTAATTATAGGTCAAATTTCAAGCCAGCAGACGATTCACCGCTAAATACAAACGATGATGGGTGGAAGAAGCCTTTTCAAACGGTACGAATCATAAAAAATTGCTTTAAATTAATGTCATACATGATAATTATACACCTTAAAGCATGTTCAGCCGGCTACCTACAACTTCGCGGGAGAGATCCAAGGCAAGCTTGCAACCTAAATACGCATGTGTTGTGACCCCGCCCTTTACCGAGAGAACGCTCACACAGCTCTGCCGGCGATCTAGAGATATATACTTCCATGTCTATGACTCTAGAAACCTAGAAGTATACAGTAAGTAATCAATCTCTGGTACGAGATCCACAGCATATCCCTTGTATTCTACAACATTGTGAACTAGCGTTTTTGTGTAAGAGACCAGCAAAGATTGATTAGGATTGATTACGACCGAATTTTGTGTAACCGGTTACTATAAATTCTAGTTGGCAGCTGAATGACATTGCTGCTTTGATTCAGCTTTATACCAAGTCACAAGACGGATATTTTAAAGAAACTATAGCCAAGGAGTCTAAAAGTTTGGGAAAGGACACACTTACATCGTAAAACAGGGTTGATTAAAGTCATTTTTTAAAAAAAATTATAGTTGATTTATGACTTTTAAATGCATTTGCACTATTAAGCACAGATTGATGGTTCTGTAGACAGTGTTCGATTTCCAGAAAAAAAGTTGCTTGCACTTGTGCAGGTAACATGAAAAAACTACCTGCACAAAATGAAAGTAACATGCACACAATAAACAATCAAATATTTCTACTTCTGTAGCTGCTCGATTTACGTGGTTACTCTCCTCATGGACCATGCTCATGCGATGGAAAACTTAATAAATGTACTCTTTTTTAGAGATGAAAAGCAAGATTTACCTTCAGTTTGAAGGACATTGATTTATGACATTTTCTAGTTTACAAAAAGAGAAGTTACAGGGTCAAAATGTTGCATGCACATGTGCAGGTAGGTATGAAAAACTACCTGCACAAATTCAAAATTACCTGCATTTGTGCATGTGAACAGGTGGTAAATCGAACACTGTCTGTAGAGTTATTCAAATTTTGAAAAATCATGGATAATCCCTTTAACTTTCCTACCAAATGTTGCACCAATCAGAGTTGGAAATAAATAAAGCCAATGTCTTTGTGTTACCAATTCCAACCAATCAAATTTGAGACTGGCTGATCACAGAAATTGTTATCTAGATTATTACTGAACAATGGCAAAACAAGAAATGTTTTGTGGTGGTTCTGCCTGGGGGCTCTGAACGGTAAAGAATGGAGCAGGCCAAGACTTCTAATATTTGCCTATCTAGTCAGATGTAGGGAAGGGGCAGTTTCTAACTTGAGTTAAACATTTTCCAGAAAGGTGTTTAGCTAAACCATGGTTTTAATTCTCTTCAACAGCACAGCTCATTGAACTGTTCCACTTGAAAGCTACAATGGTGCGTATCATTCCTGGACAATTAATGCTCAGTTAAACAATGGTTTAGCTAAACATCTTTCTGGAAGACGGGCAAGTGTCTTTGTTGTTACAGAATTAAAAAAGCTTGTTATCTGTTATTTAGTTAAATTGAAAGAACTTTATAACCAAAAATTCAACTTACAAGTAAGTATTGCTCTCTACAGAAGCAAACTGTTTACTTTTTACAAAGCCAGTATTGTTATGATGTTTACTCCAAACATGCACTAACATTTTGACCCGTCTAAGTGTACTCAAGTATTGACCCTGCATTAGGGAGCTGCTTCATTCGGCTACGGTTACCGTGCTTCATCGGTATTATATACCAGCCAATCTAATTTTCATACGCATTTAGTGCAGGAAACCTTTTAAGAGCTACTCTTGTATCATGCTTAGACTTGACTCAAGTCTTGGAAACACAACTTTTTGACACTGGAACGGAGTGGAACAACTATCATGCAATTCTTATTTAGACTTTACCTAAGTCTTGTCGTGCATTTCCTTTTAATTCAAAATAGAAGAAAACAATGTAAAGTGCAGGAAACCTTTTAGGAACCACTCCGGTATCATACTTGTTTAGACTTAGGTAAAGGTCTGTCGGTGCATTTGTTGTTTGTTTGTTTGTTTACAGATAAAAAAAAGAATTTGCATTTTAAATCTTTTCTTGTATCGTATTCAGTTAGACTTTACTCAAGTCTTCTTTTAACATTTCTTTTGTGTACTGTATCAAAGAAGAAAAATATTTTTGTTAAATATGAAAGAGATGGACACAACAATTGTTTTATGAAGATGTCAGAATGAAAAGATTTGGGTTCTAGAGTTTTGATACGGGTCAAACTCAAAATATTGTTTTACTATGGTTACGAACATCTCATTCGATGAATATATTCTAACATTTTTTTATAAAATAATTTTCTTAGAAATATCTGACCTAAATTGACCCATTATCCAAGCACTTAAGATCCCATTTCTCATTATTTATTAAGCATGTTTTAACACGTACAGTTAAAAGGTCTAAAACTAATGAAATGGAATCGACTAATGCTATACAGTCATTAAGACAAAAAACAACAGTCTATATGATCAATAAAATCCCACTTAAGAAATAAACAAAGTGAAGATGTTCCATTAAAATAGCATCCAAGCAATTTGCTAATTGAGTTAATTAACTAATTACAGGTATCAACTCAAAAAAGGAGTCTTTAAGGCATTATTCATTTAAGCGTGGCTAAATCATTTCTTAATGGTTAATATTAATGACCTATGACAAATATACTAGTGTTTATATTGATACCAAAACACTTAAAGGTGACAGACAAAAGTAGTTTTGGATAGAATTTCAATTTTCTTAAGTAAACAATGGAGTCTTCACGATTACAATTTGAATATTAATAATATGACAATGACTTTATAAGTGTTAAGATTATTATTTTAATGGCATTTTTAATATCAATTGTATTTTTGTTCAAAATATATGTCTCATTTTGGCGACTGTTTTAGAAATTAATTGGGACAGTGATATTATTGAAGATAGTTTTTCTTTCTGCATTTTATACATCCACTTTTAAAGTCAAGTAAAAATGAAAACAAGTTTCTTGTCCGGGCTTTATAAAAAAAATTAGAGGAAAAGGTCTTTTTTTTAATTTTCTATTTTCAAAATAATCTATCTAGACTAGCACTATAATATTTGACATGTGCAGGGTGCTTAATGAAATCTAAGAAAAAGAAAGAGGTCTTTTTTCTTTTCTTTTTTTCCTTGAGAGTTAGTTATGAAAACTTTTCAATGGGATCAGACAGCTGTGTTATATCTATATCATTTGAATGCTGAGCATATGAAGAATTCAAAGTCAATTTTTAATTTTGTGATTTTCCTTCAGTTCAGGGGAGCCAGGTCTTTCATTTGGTTTGACTTTCCAATCAAGTTATTAGGAAAATATAACTTTCCTTTGAATAAAAAAATCAAAATTTATAAACAATTAGCCATACATGCTAGCAGAGGGTTTAGCTTTTAAGTATTCATTTGATTAACTCAACATGTAGTGTGTCATCCCGAGGGGGGGGGGGGAGTTCTTGATTTCAGGTTGGATGGGTATACGCTACACAGACTTCATGATTACCACCATTCTCTATACAAAAAAGTATGATTTTGTGACCCATCACTATACCATTTTTCTGCAAAAACATCTAATATGGGTCAAATGGAGTGCTTTTTAAGGCAATTTTTCAATGTGGGGACATTTGGTCCATGACAAAAATCCTCCCATTGATATACCTAAAATGGTGAAATTATACTCCAAAACCGTGGCACATACCCATATACCAACATCGTGCGAGATCCCCCTCCCCGGGTGTGCCATCTGTACAACTTTGATAAAAATTTGATTCACACAATGCTGGGCGATCTTTGAATAAACAAGTCCAGCTTCTTGGAGGTGCTTAACCTGCTCACACTGCTGTGTTAATTAATTGTAGCTGTCTTAAGAAATAGGCAAGACACACTTACGGCCATAACAATACTTCAACTCATTCAAAACTCATCAAATATTCATCGTTGTGTTTCCCAAATGTTAAGACTTTGGAATCGGACACAATAGGCACATGTATGTCCAGTGTCAACTGACTTTCTCCTTGTAGAGGTCTTTGTTTCTATTGCCAAGGTTTGCCCAGCGTTACTGACCAGTGCTGACCCCTCACACCTGCTCTGATTCCTGGGGGTAG
>JXSR01S021276.1:7156-22374 GCA_000969725.1 Ophiothrix spiculata
TTTACCCAACATTGTGTCAAATTTTACCCAACATTGTGCAAAATTTAACCCAACCTGTTAACCATGTTCCCTTTTTAACACAACTTTTTTCTGTGTGTATGAAGTATATTAGTTTATCTATAATCAACTTTATAGACAAGCAAACAACACGATAATGATTTCAGTTCACCTTTTTTCTAACCACGTTTACCTCGCTTACCTCGTTATCGAAGGGAGATAAATGATATTAACAACATGTTGAAGACTCATATGTATAATGTGTAATTGTTTTTTGCTCTTATTTATATGATGTTTACTTGTTATATTTGTTCTGCGCTTTGATCATTGGAAAGGCGCTATATAAATGAATGTATGTATGTATGTATGTATGTATATGGTTATGTTTGGTTTGTTGCAAGTCCCTACTGTTTTATGACGAATCACCTAAACCACATTTTATGGTACCATGAATAGATATTTGGCCCCCGGATTTTGGTTGGGTACGGACCGGGGGGAGGGGCAGAGTTTTTGACTACCATCTATTTGTAAACCCGAGGAAGCGAAAAAATGCTACCCATTTGTAAACCACTTCGACTTAAACAACCGTTATTAAATTGCACTTTAAAAGCCCAATTTTGCAACCGATAGGTTAACCAAAATTAAAAATTGGTTAAAAATGTGTCATTTTTGAAAAAAATGCAACCGTTATATAAACCATTTTTAAATTTTTGAGGGGTCTTTGGTAAACCTGAAATGTAAAAATGCATGAGTTCCTGGCCGTGCGTCCATATACCCACCTTTTTCATTAAGTACCCCTGGGTATTTGCCCTTTCTTTTAACAAATATCAAAGTGACGTCTTAATTACAGAAACGTCATGAGGAAGGAAGTTAATATAATGATAAATATAAGCAAAAACCAAAGTGTGAGGACGAATCGTAAGATTATCAAAATGTTCATTTATTTATTTATTTTAAGGTATTTTAAATATTGTGCATAAGCTCGCTGATCACGCAACTCTTCATTGTAGAAACAGGATGGTTCTGGGAGATCTGGAGTATCTCAATGAGGATGAGGATCTCAGGATTCATCCTGCAAAAATGACTTGAGTCGGAAGAGCTTTAAGGATAGTTCTAAGCACTTCCTTTTAAGAGTCAACCAACTACCCGATATTCTACTGTCCATAATCTGCGCTGGCACCCGTACAAAAATTCTTATATAACAATTAAAAGAGACAACAACCTTTGTCACCAGTACACAGCCTTTAGAGTTTACGTAAACTGAATAGCATAGTTTGATCGGAGTTCAAATAGGGTACCTCCACTCAAACGACTACGACTAGAATGCATTTCTATGAAAGTCTATTATATGTATAGGGCATATGCATCTATGTAGGAACATTTTTGCAAAATAATAAGAAACTGGTCATTAAAATCACCTAGTAGATTACTCTTTATTTAGACCCACCCTGTATATTTTCACAAAAAGGCGTTCTTACTTTATGCAATGTTTCATTATCCTGAATCTTTATTATTAAATGACGCATTATAATAAGGTAATTTTCTTATAAACTCGCGCGTAATACACCTCTGATTAATGTGCAAAGACATCAAAATGAAACTATAAGAACAATTACTGTCACGAGCTTTTTACAGGTTCTAACTTGTCAAATCATTTAACAATTTTATCATTTTTTTCACGTGCATTAAATCCGTTACATTATCGTAATGAATGTAATTTGAAATAAATGGAAAAAAAAAAATAATTCCTGGAAATTGATAAAAATAATTACAACATTGTCAATGAACAGAAGCGTAATAAGATCCCTCAATAATTACATGTATTCTGATAAGTTTTGTTTTGGATATTTCTCATCACAAATCCTACTAGTATTATAGTGGGTATTACAAGTAGGAGAGTTTCAAATTCGAAACACCTTAGGTTGATCTCCTCTTTAGAAAAATCTTAACAAATTTTAACAGTTTACAAAATAGACCAATATAGGTAAACACAAACGTATGTATCATTATTGTGTCATTATTCATTAAGAAGAAGAAAATGAAGAAGAAGAAGAAGAACTTTTTTTAATATAGTTTTTAGACCATGCTCGTGTCCACAGATTTTCTCCGGGTACTCCGGTCTTCCTTCTGCATTTAAAAATTGAATATAAAAACATATTGGACATAAAAGCCTCAACAAGATGATTGAAGAACATGTTAAGTAACATCCTATCCATACTTCGTATACCGCGTATATATTTTAATGCCATATTTGGATTTCGTGTGCAATTTACTTTCAGAAAATGTATGCCTTTTATAGGGAGGGATAATCAATTGAAATATTATTTTGATGTTATTACTTGGAAAGGCGCCAAACACTGTAAAAATCACTGCCCGATGCAAATGAGTGCCGTTTCCAGGAAGATGGCCATAATTTCAATGTTAATATTGATAATTCGTCATATGTTCCTATGTTTTCACTTAAAGATAAGTAGCTGGATATTTCATCTTTAAAATAAGACCAAAATGATGAGTTTGTGTCGCTGCTTTATGAAGTTATTAAAGTTTGACCAGTGTGATGTATCATTCTCCATAGACTTTGTACACACCGCTTCCGCCACCTACACCACACCATTGAAGTTTCAGAAACAGAGATACATAACTCAGACAACCTAAGCACTAACTACATTAACTTCATACAGTAAACACGTACATGTTTCAGCTAAAAAACGACACAAAATTTGAAGTATAGCTTTTGTGGCTGTAAAGTAACAGTCAATCTATTGCGGAGCTAAAAATGCAACACCGTTTCTGCCACCAGTTCCATGTATAAGGAAAGTACCGTACGTTGTTTTTAGCACAAAGTCCCGAGCCTTAAACCATTAGTCTATGTAATGATAATTTGATCAAGGGATTATGCGACAGTAGTATCCGACAAGTACAATCTATTGCTTGACATTTATGGAAAAGTCTTCTCAAGTGCTGTCAAAGACAATTATTATTCAATCTTGAAGAATGTGTAAACGAACTTTACCTCATTTCAATCAAGAGTGTATATATGTTAACTTTTCAATTTTGATTCACTTCATGCTGCAACAAGCTTGTTTTGACGTAAGTTAAGTGATGTTGAATTGCAAATATTATTAATTAAATGCAATTTGAGTGTTATATTCTTGAAGATGTACTTGCTTACTATCATCTGCAAAGCTTAATGTGTTTTGACAGGTATTACCAAAACCTGTTTTGTATCCTGTTTTAACGGGAGGAGTGCACAGAAATCATTTAATTTAATTTTTATTTTCTAGGCACCTCGAAATTGGGATGTAAATAAAAACAAATGACTAGTTCACATGCTTAATTGGCTGGTGGCCGGCCCAGGGAGGGGGGGGGGGGTGTGCCGGTGGTTTCTTCAAACATTTTTGTACTGGCATGCTTGCCGGACTCCGAAAACCTGACCATCGATATACCTATTTTGGTTTAAAGCCACCCATCAGTATACCAATTTTTAATGGAAATGCACCCAATTTTACTCAAATTGGGTGCTTTTTTTTGCAAATTTTCCCAAAAGCACCCAATTTATAAAAATTGGGTGCTTTCATCTGAGATGAAAAACACCCTATTGATATACCAAAATCCTTGAAAAATCACACCAAAAGGTAGGCACATATACGTATACCTTGTCAATGTAGGTAACCCCCCTACCACCAGGTGGCTGGTGACCAGGACACGATTTACTAGATGAGACTAGGTATTTCTAAGCGCAAATTTAGGATACATTTTACGTGTATTTCTATTGGGTCAAGTAACAAATAAAATATTATAAAAATAACATTTTTACCTCTCTTCAAAAAATTACAAAACTGTTCGTAAAGCAATAATATAAATTATGTTATTCAAAATCCGCTGGGGGTTCACGCGTGCCCCACGTTTTATAGATCTAAATCATATTTCTTACCCTTAAGAAGTATAAGTTAGTGACCATCTTTGAAGTTTTATTTTTCACGAATTTTTAACGGTTTTACACGTTGGTGGCTTCGGTGCCCAAAAGAGCAAAAGATACTTCTTTTTACTTCCTTTTTAACTATATAAATGTAAAATATAAGGCCCTACAGACTGGGGCATTCGGTGAGAGCACAGGCTAAAAAATGACGGGTCATTGGGTAACGGTGAGAGCATGATTTTTGCCAGTTGGTGAGCGAAAAATACAAAATACACTGTAAGCAGCGCCCCAAGAAGGAGCATTTGCACAGGGGACTAACAGCTTAACGTGACTTCCGAACCACGGAGCAATAAGAGTAAAGTTTTTTGCCCAAGGAAACAAGGAGATGTAAACCGCCGCGTCTGGGGCTCGAACCAACAATATCTGTATTACGAGAATTTGCTCTAACCGCTTGGCCACGCTCCCAAACATGCTTAAGTTAACATTTTGTTTCAAAAAAACACCTCAATAATTAATGTGAAAGGTACTAGCAAAAACAAATAAAACAAATAAAAACAGATCTGTCCAATTTAAATTTTCCCAAGAGGTTAATTTATGTTTTACGTAATACGTTAACGTATGCTATTTAGGTGTTTCTTTGCTTTGCATTCAACCCATTCGACATATAGAAATTTTGTGTTTTATAGATTTTAATTTGTCTCTAAATACCCATTTTCTAAACATTAATGTCATGGTAATGAAATACAAATATATTAAAGTCTCCTCTTAATACACGGTTGCTCATATAGTTGGAATAAAAATATTGTTAATCCAACTATATGAGCAACCGTGTATTATGTCAAGGTAATTTAATTTTTAACAACATGAATTTTGTTCTCAATAGCAATGAGTTTATAACCATAATAAATGCAGTTATATAAAAAACGGTTTCTTTTGTCATGCCACATTAACAATTCATTTATCACGGTGATTAGGTTTACTTTTGCGTGGTTCATATCAAAAGCCGCGCTTGTAACATTAGTATAAAATTACCTTCTCAATTCCATTCTTATAATTACTCATTTTCCATAAAATGGTAACTTAATGCTCTCTCTTACACATCGCTCTTTACCAGTTTTGATGTTGTTGAAGTTGATTGCTTTCAGCACAAAATGAGAAGCAATTGAAGAGTATTTTTCCAAAACTCACTTAGTTCAATAGCTGCCACATGTTAAATATTTGCATAGATTATAAATCTATTATACTACAGTACTGATTTTATTAGTTGACTTTCAAAACTCAGTGCAAATGACCGATATTTTGGTCATATTAATCGAAAATTCATACTAGCACTTCAAGACACACACACAATAAGACAATTATTTAGAATAATGCCTAAACCCCGGACTTAGTGAATTTTGGAAAAATATCATAAGTGTTTTAAAACTATTCTATAGCGTCCCTTCAGGGCAGTGAACCGCGACCATTTTATCGTAGTCGGGATAAGGACCCTCGTCCCCTGCAATATGGGGTAAAATGAGCATCAGAACAATTTGGATGAAGAAATTAGTTTTCAAAATCTAGCATCGTGAGTTTAAAAAAAACCACTCTTCAATTGGTTATATAACACACCTATTATAAATGATATAATTATCGAATTACAATGTATTTAATGGTTTCCTTTTTCCTCATATCTTCATACATCCTCCATTTGGTTTATGTTTATATTGTTTGATATTCCCTCTGTTTCTCGTTTTCTACTTTTATTTCCCTAAATGAAAATCTATCCTGCTTTGCTTTGTCAGACTTAATTAACTATGATAGACAATATGTGGGATGCTTTGGCAAAATGAGAGGAAAGTCGCAAATCTACTTTTTGAATAAATGGCATCTGAAGTATGAAACAGGGTGAAAAAGTCAAATTTCGTTTTTTGACGTAAAACGCCTTCATACTTCAACTTTGCCGGGAAGTGCAATTATTCACGGTTAATTGATTGCATGTTGCTATTATACACTGTAGTAATCAGTATCTTTGAAATCGATTTGCAGCTAACTTTTGTTGCACTATATTCAGTGGACTGCTTTGGATTTCGATCTGTAAACGAAGATTGGAGAAAGAAAGTCTGACATATTATACATGTTATTTATCATTCAAAAGCTGAGATGATAGAGAATAGAAATATGTCATAAACTCAATTTTGAAATTTGCGACTTTCCTCTCATTTTGCCAGAGCACCCCTCAAATTACATTATTGTTGTTTGAAAGAAATATTTTTTTTTTGAACAAGTCAACCACTCTTAATCAATTATTAGCCTGCGTAATAGCGCGATCCAATTGAAAAAAAAATTATTTCTCGTTTTTCGCAAACATGTGCACGCTCATTAACAGGTATTATACCAATTGGTATGGTTTTAGCCAGTCAATAGTCTTTTACTATTGCCCTATCAAAACAAAATCGGTTGAGTAAATCAAATATTGAGTGCTCTTTCACATAATAATAGTATACAAAATTGGTTGCTAATGAGGGCAAACACGGAATTTGACATACGTTACGCGGGAAATTCTTGTATTTAGCCTTTTCTTTATTTTAAGATCCCCATTTACCTATTGCATATGGGTTCATTTGAAGCTTCAAACAATCTACGTATTGTCATTTATGAAATATTTGTGGACCAACGCGGCAAAGTTGCACTTGCCGTCTCCTATATGTACCTCATTGTAGCATATCCGTTGTGTGCTAGTTGTATACTTCAGATATACAAAAATGAGCAACATGTACGAGCCAACAAGTGCATCCTTTTGCTTTTGCGGCCCACGTTCAGGGGCGTAACAGTTGTTGGTCGCCAGGGGGGGCAAAGCCCCAAAATTTCCCCCTGACGGAATTTTCCCCCCCCCCCCCCCCCCCCCATTTTTTTCTAAAATTGTTATAAAATGTTGGAATTCGCGCGGAACGCTAAAAAAATTGTTGCAAAACTATGGCAAATGTTATTTTACAAATTGACATAATAGCTAGAATTTCGCGCGAAGCGCGAACATTTTTTTACATTTTACATCTTAATTATCAAAAAAGGGAACGTCTTCTTTCTGTCCTCCCTTTCCCTTCCCTCCTTCCCTTTTTTATCCTTTTTCTTCCCCTTTTCTTTTCTTTCTCTTTCTTTTTTCCCCTCTTTTTTCCCTTTTTCTTCTTTTTCCTTTTCCTTTTTTTCCTTCTTTCTTTTCCCTTTTTCTTCCTCTTTTCTCTCCCTTTCCCTTCTTTTTCCTTCTTTCCCTCCCCTTTATTTTTCCCCCTGGGTCCGTGAATTTTCCCCCTGAGAGCCTTCAGGGGGGGGCAACTTGCCCCCCCTACCCCCCGGTTGTTACGCCAGTGCCCACGTTTATATATTCATGACCACTGCTGTTGTTCTCACTCAATGTAAAATGGATGTGAACAGTTACGTCCATTGTTTATTTTATTAAATGTATAATCAATGAAAATTAATCAATTTTCAGATAAAGATCAATAACTATTGTGAAACGGCATTAGTGATGAAAGTTAATTTCATATAATAATAATGTATTTATTTACCTTATAGTAAAATGTTACTTTCACATGTCCATGGTATTAATATAAATATAGTTCAATGATCTAGATTAAACAAGTAAATAGTAAAAATATACTAACTGACTATGATTACCCTGGGTTGACAAATGAACTTCATTAGCAACTTCAAGTTGGTAATTACGGAAGTGAAGATCACCAGAGTGAACAGCAGCACCCGTTTGATATTTTAACCCTAACCCCACTGAATCTCACAATATCCCATTCCACAAAGTTAAGAAATTCCAAATACGTCATAGACCCGAGTTAGCTATGATCACGAAATCGCTGCCATGGCAGCGCCTGCTCAGTGGCTTGACATAGTGATAATTGGACCGGGAAGCGGGGGGTCCCGGGTTCGATTCCAGGGGGGAAACCGTGATTTTTGACTTGCAAATTTCCGAGGAGATAGTTTTTAAACGAAGAAGTGGTCAAAAGTGTTAGGGTTAATTTGAATATAGTACAATGATCAAGATAAAACAAGTAAATAGTAAAAGAGAGCAACATTATATACAGGCTCTTTTAATCTTAAGATATCACAAATTGCACACAAGATGAGTAAACATCGCTGTTTGATGGATTCATTTATATATAAATATTTTTTGACAAAAATGCAAATACAGGCTTTTACAAGTGTTTCAATTAGTTTCTGGATTTAGGTGTTGAACTGCTCAATATATTTCAACTGACTATGATTACCCTGGCTTGACAAATGTGAAGCTCACCAGAGTGAACAGCAGCACCCGTTTGATATTTGGCAGGGAGTGTAGGTCAAAAATACAATAGCGGACAGTCAGCTGTGTGGATTTATGTGTATTTGGATAAAGAAAATACGACACTAGCTGAATGTGATTTGTTGTCAATGTCATCATTTCCATGCCTTTGTGTGGTTGGTATGCTTATTGTTGAGATGAACGTTGTTCAGAGAAGTGATTCATCTAATATGGTATTGGGCCTTGCGTCACAAATAGGTCCCTCATGGATCTGTTACATATTACCCTAAAAATAGTAGAACACATGCATTTTTGTTCAAAAATTCTTTACGTATTTGGGAAAGTTAAGAAGTTAAAGACTTATTCAGGTAAAATTGAAATACTCGGAAAGTAAGCTTTCCAGCAATATCAAACCTTGTAGGTTTTAAGTGTATATATTCAGAGTTACGATCCGTTGAATACAAATTGGCATGGTTTTACCAATGTTTTTGAGTGAAACAAAAAATACGACCAGTTCATGACTTACGTCCATTGACTGTATGGGAAACCAGAAATCCTCTCAACTATGAAATTACCCTAGGTTGGCAATGAAATTCAATAACAATTTCAAATTGTCAATTATGTGAATGAAGATCACCTAGGGTGAACACAGTATAACCTGCTATGAAAAAATAATCCATTATGCTGTTTGACAAATGAACTCCACAAATAGTTTCAAGTTGTTAATTCAACTGACTATATGATTACCCTGGGTTGACTAATGAACTTCATTAACAACCTCAGGTTGTCAATTATGCAAATAAAGATCACCCAATGTAACTATTTTTTTTTTAGGGTGGAGGGGGTATCTCAATTAAGCGATATTTTTACCACACAAAGTTTGGATTTATTATTTTGGTAATCATTAAATGAACGGGTACGTTGATAATAAAGTGTTTCATTTAATTTACCTTCCTCTTGGACATGTTTGTTGTTCTAAATATGCGTTAGGTTGACGGTAAAACTTGAGGCGCCAGCCAACCTGGATAAGGTGTTTATTCACCATTTATTAAGCATTAACTTTACAGCGACGATATAGTTAAATATTTAGAAAAATATGATTTATTTATGGTTTAAAGTAAAACTATCCAACCTTTATTGACACTGAGGTGTTGGTCAGCATTATGTGCTTAAGTTACCGCGAGATAATATTAAATTATTCACATAGTTATATCTTATTCATTGATTTCGTATAAAGCATTTTTAAACTATAGCAAGATAGTGTTTTCCAAATATCACATAATGGTCAGTGGCTGCATATCTGCCCTACAAAGTAAAAACGCTGTATGTGTATTCATAAAACGAAGCAGATACTTAAATTTAACGTACATTTTCACTTCAATCAACTACCATGCTAGATGCAGTTACTTCCATTTTAACGTACAATTTCACTTCAATCCACTCCCATGCTAGAAGGTTGTATGTACATATATTTGATATAGTAGATACTGCCTTAAGTTATGCAAGAGTATTGGTCGTCTGCTCAATTGGGCAGGATTTCTCCAAGGGAAAAGGAAGTAGCTTGCAATGTATCTGTAATGCACATACTGCGGTTTTTACTTTGTTGGGCAGAATCATGACAAAGTTCCCAACATAATAGAATAGTAGTACACTCTTAAAGTTATTTTTTCCTTTATGAGTAAAACATATTCAAAAGTCACAGCTCATTTGAAGGAAACCCTTACCATTGCATATTGCTTATTAAGCAATATTTAAGCAATATAACAGAAATATTGCTTAATGAGCTGCAAATTTAAGCAATATATTGCCTATTTATTTAAATCAAGCAATATTCTCTTAAGCAATTAATACAACAAGCAATATATTGCTTATGTTCAAGCAATATATTGCCTATTTATAAAATCAAGCAATATTCTCTTTAAGCAATTTTGTTAATAAGCAATATATTGCTTATTGAGCAACAAGTGCATATGCAATATATAGCCTATTCATAAAATCAAGCAATATTCTCCTAAGCAATTTTATTAACAAGCAATTATTGAACAACAAGTGTATATTGCCTATACTGATAAGATCAATTAAGCAATATTTGCTAAAGCAATATACAACACACAATATATTGCTCTTTCAGAATAAGAACAAAATATGGTATTTACCCTGGACAAAATCGAGTAAAAAAAAACCAGTACAACATTCCTAAGGTGCATATTTGGAACACAAAATTATAGTACAGTTTTAGTACAAATATAGCACAAATTTGTGTACTATAAATGTACTCAAATTGTACTTAAATGATGTTCCAAATGTGCACCTTAGGAATGTTGTACTATTTTTGTACTCAATTTTGTCAAGGGTAATTTAAACCAGTATGATCTGATTACAAAAATATAAGTTGAGCAATGCAGGGCTATACTTACATTTTAATTTAAACTTCTAAATATCAGGCCTAGTATTGTAGTCCTCTAAATCTTATCATTATGAGATTATTTCAAAATGATGTTCTTTATTTGCAATGTAGGCCTTTCACAAATAGACATGAATCTGTGCCTATTAATATTCAGACAAAAATGTAATAGGACATTGTTCAGGACCAATGGTGCATGATACTGCTGCATGCTGGGATGTTGAGGTCACTGATGCCACTGTGCATATCCAAACTCCACTGTACCCCCCCCCCCCCTCCAGCATGGATAGACCCAGTATAAAGAAGAAATAAAGTTCCCTCACTTACAATAATTGAGTAAACAGATCATCAGATGAATAGATATAGAGATAGATAGATAGATAGATAGATAGATAGAGATACAAAGATAGATAGATATAAAAATAGATATATGGAGATAGATAGATAGATAGAGATAGATAGATACATAAATAGATAGATACATAGATACATAGAAGAATAAAGTTGGACGATAGATAGACTGCCATAGATAGACAGATAGACAGATAGATAGATAGATAGATATATAGATAGATAGGCCTAGATAGATAGATACATAGATAGATACATAGATAGATAGCATAGATAGATAGCATAGATAGATATATAGATAGATAAATAGATAGATACATAGATAGATACATAGATAGATAATTACATAGATAGATAGTTACATAGATAGGTAGATAGAGATAGATAGAGATAAATAGATGATAGATTGGCAAGATAAAGAGATAGATAGATAGATAGATAGATAGATAGATAGATAGATAGATAGATAGATAGATAGATAGATAGATAGATAGAAAGATAGATAGAGATACAAAGAGATAGATAGATAGATAGATAGATAGAGATAGATACATAAATAGATAGATACATAGATACATAGAAGAATAAAGTTGGAAGATAGATAGACTGCCATAGATAGACAGACATATAGATAGATAGATGGATTGATAGATAGATAGATAGATAGATAGATAGATAGATACATAGATAGATACATAGATAGAGATAGATACATAAATAGATACATAGATACATAGAAGAATAAAGTTGGAAGATAGATAGATCATAGACTGCCATAGATAGACAGATAGATAGATAGATAGATAGGCATAGATGGATAGATAGATAGATACATAGATAGATAGATAGCATAGATAGATAGCATAGATAGATATATAGATAGATAAATAGATAGATACATAGATAGATACATAGATAGATAATTACATAGATAGATAGTTACATAGATAGGTAGATAGAGATAGATAGAGATAAATAGATGATAGATAGATACATAGATAGATAGATAGCATAGATAGATAGATAGATACATAGATAGATACATAGATAGATAATTACATAGATAGATAGTTACATAGATAGGTAGATAGAGATAAATAGATGATAGATAGGCACGATAAAGAGATAGGCCTATAGATAGATAGATAGATAGATAGACAGACAGATGGAAGGATATAGATAATGTAAATCAAAAATAATGTAGGCCTACCAAGTTTTGTAGGCCTACCTCTGACATTAATTTTGATTGAATATTTAAAAGTAATCCAATGTACCATATATCTTACTCTTAGCCAGAAAATTATTCATCAAATAATTCATTTTTATTTGCTTACCAGTAGAGTTTGCATTTAAAACCCTGATAAATAGTGGTACCGTATCATGTGGATTAATTCTCATATGGATTTTTAGTGTACTGCGCTTGCTGTATGGAAAAGGTTATACTATTCAGTGTGGTGCGCCCGTGAAACCAGAGGCCAGAGTTCGAGGTCGGCACACATTTTTGAACTGGCAGTGGCAGGTTAAGCTCAGCCGTTAACTGAGGAGTTGACTTCTAAGCAAGAATTAACTGTGTATAGAAATCAAGTTTAAACATAGAATTAACAGATACAAATAAGGATATGGAACAGAGTTTAGTGATAGAGTGGTGGTGGCTGAATTATTCCATGCACATGCATCGCCGGAATTTGCAGTTGTCATTGACCATTGCATTGCATTGTAAGCTTACATCATACCAAGACCATGTTGACTGAGCATGAGTGATCAGTTGAAATGACAGTTTCACTACTCCCTGCTGCATGTGGATACAGTTCAATGATGGAAACTTGTCTGACTTTGAAATGTTCAGGTAAGCTTCAATTAAATTAATTCATTATAATAAGACTAGCGCCACTACTAGTTTTTATAAATCATTTATTAAATTTATCAACATTCTCTCAGGCTAGCTATTTCAAAATGGAGGCCTTTTAAAAATTTTTTTTTTAAATTGTGTATTTTATGTCAGCTAAAATAATCTACTCTGCGTAGTGGCAAGGCCAAGGGATATACTGTGTAAGCTTTGCATTTTTTTTGTTTAAATTGCATCAAATCATTTCTTTCTGAGAATAACGCCTGTAGATTGTTATTGTCACATGAATTTTAATCAAGATTTAAAATGTATTCATGATATGTTTAAGCCCACTTGTTGTTTTGTCTGTGTACAAGCTAGTGTTATTTAATTTTCGAAAATCCTTCAATTTTATTTTCCCGTAGAAATTTCTTTTTCTGTGAATTTCTGTTTTCGTCTTCAATACCGTTGTTCTTTTAATATTTTGTATCGTAGAAAACTTGTGAGTCTAACTAAATGTAGCCTATGCCCATGCGTTTTATAACCTTGCCGACTACACAGATAGATAGATAGTTTTAACCTTGCCGACTTTGTGAACATTAGCAGAATTCAACACGTATGCAGTAGACGAAAAAACAAAACAAAAAAATGAATCTTGCTTGAATTAAAAATAATACTGAATTACTGAAAATCGCAATTCAAGGTAAAATTCTTTCCCTACAACAAGATTCATTGGCAGCTTCAGTTTAATAGTGGTACCCAGTGTTGTGAGTGTACTAATGAACCACGTACAGCCTGACCACTTACAAATACACGCTTTGCATGCTGGAAAGGTCATTATAAAATAAATCCACTGAATCATTGCGATTTTCGCTTTATTTTGAATTCAAGCATGATTTATTTATTTTTTTGTTTAGTGTTTTCGTCTACCTCATACATGTTGAGTACGTACGTAAGTTGGGCGATCAAAATTTTAGAGTGTCAGTTAAAAAAATAAAGAAACATCGCATACGGCATAGTTAATAAATTACTAACAAACATTTTGCTTCTGAGACAATACTTTTTTTTTTTGTCCTTCCATGCCATTTTGCTTCGCGTGACATGTGTTCATCTTCTTTTAGTCATACAGTATCTCATTTAGTGAACCCCCCCCGCCCCTCCATGATAGGAAATGTTTTCATGTGCTTCTCAGCTAACGGCGTACAATGTATGGGCTATTTTGGGCTAAAAAAGAAATACTGTAGGCCTAATGCAATTCTTTTTAAATTGATCGATGTACCGCTTTGGTTTAGCCCTAGTTTATATTTTTACACTATTTTTTTTTTCAGGATCCAATCTATAGACACATTGATCTGGTCAGTCTGTATTCCATAGAGCTCTCAATCACATGTATCTTATCCAGTACTAGTAAGTATGACTCAATCATCAACTTTGTGACCATCTGACAGGGGCAGAGTTTCATGGAAGGAAGAGTCCATTTTCATTCCCCCTGATAGAGTTTGCACTCATCGTCCACTCGTTCAATTCAGGGTTATTCTAGTGCACAGACCAAATGCAGACTACAATGTATGCTACGTGAATCAAGCCAGAATCAATTCATTTTTCTCCAAGATGTTATTATTAATCTCTTGATGTTTTTTTTTCCAAATTTACCAGATCTATTAAACGGAATCTTCCTTCCTTTTTTTATTCCCCTAGATTTTGTTTGTCCATTGGTCAAACTTATCATCTCCTTGATCACCACATTAACACTTAAGTGTTCAAGGTCCTCCACATGCCCATAAGTGGTCAAGGGGGGACGTACATATGGACCTAACCCCGTGGTGGCGCTGCTCGTGGTCACGAGCAGTGCCATCACGATGGTAGTAGACACGTAAATCTTGAGCTCCGGATTTTGTGTCAACAATTTGTGTTTTTTTACATTTATTTACACAAATTTTAATATTTTGATATGATATTTGATTACCACAACCACCAAGAACACCATAGTGGGAAATTCTGAATTCTTATTATCCCATGGAATATATTTTAAATGGATTTCGAATCTCGCGCCATTTGCCGTATATGCTTTGTATGACGCCATCTTGCAATTTGACGGGAAGTGCTGATTTCCCAAGTGCATCCCAATAATTCTGCCAAGCATAGTTATCATCAGATCAAAAAGGTGAGATCGTTTCATTTTGTTTGCTAATCATGGGGGTATCAACGTTACTTTTCATCATTATCATCATCGCCACCGCTGTAAAGCAACCGACGCATGGAATACTACCAAGTAACAACGTGAAATCGTGGACTTGTAAAATTATTCAGGGACGTTTAATTGGAAGCCCCCTGTCTTATTGTGCAGGCGGAAATTGCACTTATCATGCCCGTAGAATAATATTAGCTAATGATGTTGAAACAAATCCGGGGCCTGATTGTGCTAATTGCACAGGAAACCCCTGTACTCAAT
>JXSR01S021279.1:3765-20193 GCA_000969725.1 Ophiothrix spiculata
ATAGATAGATAGATAGATAGATAGATAGATAGATAGATAGATAGATAGATAGATAGATAAATGAGTTCATTTTTTAATTCAGATTCAGTGCATGTTATCTAAAAAGATGCACTCTTGTGGAAATAAGCCTTGCCCTATATTTTTTGAAAACGTGTTTTAAATTTGTCAGTTTCGGACTAATTGATGCAGGCTGTTTCAACTAATGGAAGTATACTCCCACGTGGTCAACGCAAGCCAACCATTACTAGGTTAGCTATGACAAAGGCTGATTCCACAGAAAATATAACTTTTTACTTCAAGCAAAATACCAGCCTTATTATTTGACCAGATAAGCAGGTTTTTCAGTTATACGTTTGTTAGTTGATATGTGAGAAGTATTTCCTAAGCAGAAAATGTGAAGTTGTTCTATCTACGTACATGAATGAGCACAGGGTTTAATTCAAAGATGTCACAAACGTTCCAAAATGTTGCACAATCGTTACCGAACGTTACATGGACTTTATTCATGATTTTGGCAATTAATCTAATTTTTAAACACCAACATGTTGACCCAATAAGTGAGTTTATACAATTATCAACAACAAATTTGTGTATAGAATGTCTATATGCTATGTTCTGAAGTCATTTAATTAAGAGTAAATGATATCGACTGAAAATGCGAACCAAAATTACTTAAACATAAAAAGAGCAATAGGTTCCACTGTATTTGTGAGGATTCGAACCATGGCTTCTGGTGTGGGATATTACGAAGCGAGTGAACATCCACACTGAGCTATCCATCGGAACGTACATTCTTGCATGATTCTTGCAAGCCCGTAGCCAGGGGTGCGGGGGTGGGGGGTGTGCGGGGGGGGCGCGCCCCCCCCCCCCCAAAAAAAAAAAAAAAAAAATTGACAATGTACAAAAAAGGTCCACAAAAATTCCCTAAATACTAAATACCCACCAAAAGAGGACCTAAAGCACCAAAACATGTAAATGGAAGGCCGTTTTTACCAAAATACTAAATAAAATACTTGAAAAATCTACTGAAAACCTTTTTTTTTTTTTTTTTTTTTTTTTTTTTCTTGTCACTTTAGCAAAACCTTTTGGGTCGACCAAAACGAAAATTTTTCCTCCAAAAGGTCCACTTTCTGAAAATCCGCACCCCCTTGAAAAAATCCTGGCTTCGGGCCTGCATTCTTGGTTCAAAAACTGAAAATTGAGTTGTTATTAAACGCGATCGGCAGACAACTTGTTTATTCCTTTTCAATATTGTACCAAATATAAACAATCCGAGTTTTAAAAGATAGTGCTAAAATAACAATCATAATCAAATTTCCGGGTAAACTGCTGAGAAAATCTTAAAATCAGAAAAAAAAAATGAATGAATTGACATACTGTATTTACGAAGACCTCTTAGGAGTCAGAAGTATATTGTTCTAGTTACTTAAGTTGATTTCAATTTTCCCATATAAGTTGAGAAGTACATTTTATTAAAAAACGACTTTTAAAAGTCTATATACTACCCAACCTATTCAAGAGCCTCTATGGACAAGAAATATTTTTGGCCTAAAGATGTAACAGGAATCAAAGATAATCTATTATAGCTTAATTTGTCCAATACTGTTTCTCTGTTCCTCACTTTACCCGAGACTTTACCCAATTGCTCCAATATTCTAGTTTTAAAACGGCTGCTTCGTCTGTGACGTTTTCACTACAAACATTCGATCATGCCAGCCAGATTAACTACATGAAACTAACTTGATAAGAAGTATCCATTTCATCAATTTCTAGTTTAAATTTCAATTTCAAGGTTTTGCCAGGGTAACATTTCATGTTCTGGGCACTAAACAGTTATTTCATCAATATATCGGATCTAGATTTCATAGTATACATAAATGGTAGGTACGTTCCTTTAGTGTGACATAGATATCCGATTAGAACTAAAAGTCATATAGGACAAAAAGTAAAATCATCTATATGAATTGCGGTAAATGATCTCCATTGAAAGATTGAGATTGTATTATAATAAACGGTCGCCAAAAAATAAGTTCCCCCCTTAGATGAACAGACTTTGTCATGACAGAACTCTCCATGTTGTATGCTTTTCTTTTGAATAAAATAAGTTTCTGTCTAGGAAACATTTGTCCACGAAACCCACGTCACCATTTGATGAAAGCGTTTGTTCTTTTTGAAAACACGCATTTCTTTAAAAAACATTTTTTAAAAACTGGCGAAAAAAAGTTGCACTTGCACACTTTGTGAAATCCTAACATGCTTTCACGGTTACTTAATTTGTTTTCTCCATTTTAAATCATTGCATGTTTCACAGTTAAAACAAGATTCAGATCTCGTCTAATTTTTAGATGAATTGCCATTGCTTTAATGAAGACATTGTCGGATTGAAAGTGCTGTGTCCACCGTTCTTTTCAACAACTGGTAAAGCAATTTTGCGTATTAAAATGAGCAAATTTCAAAGATTTGTGGACCATATTGAGGCCATATGACATTTTCATACATCAAAAGAAACTTAGGTTTACGAGTCATTGATCAAATTCTATATTTTCAACATTAAAACAAAACACCGTTTACAGGGCAGTGATGTCGCGTAAAAGTTCTGTGATCCGCTACCCTTGGTCGTTCAAGTTCCATGCTCTTGTGAAAATTTGCAGTAACATCTCTGCAAACGCTGTATCATTTTTAAAATCATGTTTGTTTGCTCCTAAGGTTTGCATTAATCAACTGAAGGTTTAGAGAATCCATAATGTTATTCCACAGATTCCCTCTCACATTAATGCAATAATGGCCAAATTACATTTGACAATTTGTTGGTAGAAGAAGTTAAATGCAACTTTTTTTCGGCTGTTTTTTAAAAACGATTTGGAAACAAATGGGCCTTGTTTAAAAGCGATAACCTTTCATCAAATGGTAAAGTGTGTTGTATAGAGAATTGTTTCCCTTAACAAAAACGTATTTTATACAGGAGAAATACCGCAAACTTTTAATGTTCCGTCTTGACAAAGTTTTGTCATAGGGGGGAACTTATTTTTGGTGACCGTTTAGTATGGTCAAACTAGTGTTTAGATTAGTGTTTGAAACCGAAACATAAAAAACTTTAAATACAACCATTCATATGGTTTTA
The DNA here is from genome assembly GCA_000969725.1 of Ophiothrix spiculata. Classification (NCBI taxonomy): domain Eukaryota; kingdom Metazoa; phylum Echinodermata; class Ophiuroidea; order Amphilepidida; family Ophiotrichidae; genus Ophiothrix; species Ophiothrix spiculata. The sequence continues at coordinate 6,887 of JXSR01S021279.1, forward strand.
TACGCCACCAATTATATATCGCCCATGACTAGATTCGGTGTTTATTTCCAGAATCGAGGCCGTCTTTACCAGCTAATTCCTAAAATAAAGATGTGAAAAATCAGAAAATGTGATTTACTTGCTCATTTTTTATTCTAAATGTGTTGTTTAAATATCTGTGTTATCAGAAAGATAGAAAAGAAGCAAAAATCCCAATATTTTGGAAGATTATTGTGACTTTATTTTTCTCCCCAGGTCTGAATGGACAAACTGGCAGCACTGGTGGGCTCAGTGGAGGACGGGGTTAGACTCCAATTCCAGGCTGCTTACCGGAAAAACAAGCCGGACACCCAAGGTAAATTTGGCCATTTTTTAGTGGTTTTTGTTATGAATTTTGAGAAAAAAGACATTTCAGGAGATGGTACTCAAAGTAAATATGTGAAAATCATGGTCAAATCGAAGGAATTTACATGTAAAAACATAGGATTTCTAATTGGTGGTGTAATTCCATATACGCATAAGTGTAAACTTTACACGGGTTATTATTATGAATATAAGATAATGCCTTAAATTTTGCAAAGAAACATTAATGCTTCAAACATTGCGAAGTTTGTGTTTGGAAAAGTATTTAAAACAACAATGAATTTACATATAGTGGCAAATTTTAAAAGTAAAAACAATAATTAATAATCAAATATTAATGATTGAAAATAATTATTTAGCTCCCCTGGGCTAATTCGCTTGTAAAACGTACTCAACTTTGGTAATAATGGCGTCTAAATGAAATATCATAAATTAGCAATATCATTTACGAAATTCGATATGCTTTTGGATACTCATTAAAAAGCTTTCTGGAAATGAAAGCGGACACTATCCATCATCATTATCATTTGCCTACATATATATTACATCGAGGCTAGCCATTATACAAGATCCGTGCGACTAATGAGGATTTAAATGTCATATACAAGCTTACACATTTGTAGCAACAAATTATGTAAGATGAATTTATAAGAACCAAAATTTTCTACGTTACAAATACCGTATTCCACGTTTTTCGGTGATGTAAATGTAAATTTTAAATTTTTTGGAAAGAGTAACGCTTGAAAAAAAAAGTAAACAAACACAAAACAAACAAACACAGACAAACAAGCAAAAAACAAACAAACAAACACTATAACTAATTATTTATACTTGGTAGGCGATGATGGGTAAGTCCAAGTTTGGGTCTCGGGACATTTTCACAGAGGAGCATGGTTTATTTATTATTGTAGGTTTATCGATATAGGCTTCCTTTGATTAAATAAAATATTACTTCATTATTTGTATGATTGTTTTATTTTTGGGGCATACCCAGGCATGATATTCTAAAATGTTTGTTCAAAATGCCAATTTCCGCGTTACCTTTTGAAATTCCGCGAAATTATTCGAGTCTATGCGTAGTCACCGGGTCTTCTTTCCTCTTTCTTAGACTGTTAACATGGTTAACTTTCTGGAGAATCAGAACGTGAATTTTTAAGACTACAATAAGAACTTTTTATTTGGGTCATATTTACTAAGTATATAGATGTAAAGAATAAGACATCGCATTTAAGAAAACTCTCAATTGTGATGGCTTTGGGTTCAGATGTTTTTTCAAGATTCTCAACGAATAAAGCAAATATTTATGTTGAGAATTAAGCTGAGATAGATATTTTGATGTGACTACTCCATTGCCATAGAAACAGCCACATTTCTTTGTACCATCACAATCCATCGTCGGTATACTAATGAGAGTAGATAACGAAAGAGTTAAGGAGCACTTCAAATGCATTAATGCCGTAGAATGAAACTCGCAAAACGGCCATGTATGCCTTTATCATACAACATACTTACGGCACTTAACATCTCTGTGTATTATCTTATTAGGTATTTCATATACCGTTTTAGGGGCAGCTCCACGAGATGTTGGAATGTACATTGATGTACACTCCAAGAATCTACACCATATCATAATCGCACTGAAGTAGCCCGGTTAAGGTAACGAGACAGAGGAATGTCATGTTTACTGCAATTTTTACCTATATACTTACACTCTTAAAATTATTTTACTCTTTGTTGAGTAAAAAGGTCACAGCTCATTGTTGAGTAAAATCTTACTCGGTTAAGTCAATATTACTCAATGTTGAGCACATCTTACTCAACGTTGAGCAAAATTTACCCAACGTTGAGTAAAGTTTATCCAACGTTGAGTAAGATTTTACTCAACAAATGAGCTGTGACCGTTGAGTAAGTTTTTACTCAACAAGAGTAAGATAATTTTAAGAGTGTACACATGTCAGAATATCACGATTTTTAGCGTACATGTGGAACAAGAGTCTCTATATTATACAAAAACCTTTACAAGTTATCTCACTTTCATCATGATGGTGTCAACATATTACTTTGAAAAAGTTGGCGCCTCTTCACTGAAATCTCATTTATGATGTCCAGACAATTCGATTTGTTCAAATTTTGACAGATTGTAGGTTTTATACTTCTTACTGAACTGCGAATGATATTTTATAAATATGTGATGTTAATTTTCATGATAATGTAATAATCTCGTGCTGTTTTACCCGCCAAAACTGACTGGGCACTACGACACCGATATACCAAATCTCAAAAGAGCAACACATTGGAGGTAAGGACTTTTATGTGAATCTGCTGGCAAGGGGCATCCTTCAGAAAAGCTCTTTTTAAAGCCGCCACAATTTCAAACACGTGATCTGCTTTCAACACTGTTGGCTAGGGGCAGCCTTCAGTGAATGGCTATAATGCGAGTCATCAGTGGGAAGTGAAGTTAAAATGTACCAACTGATATACCTGTTTTAATATCTACATTCCTCTAGTTTTCTTGTAATTTGAGCATTCCATCAAGGCAAACAAAATATATTTTTGTTTAAACAAAAAGAAAAATATGAATTTCAATGTGTATTTTAAATACGTATTTTACTTCATCGAGTGGATCTTCCCGTTCTTTGTAATGTATGACTAACCCTCGCCAGAAGCCATGGCTGGAGTCCCCACCAGTAGAAAATATTTCTGATTCGCCTTTTTCTGAGCAATCAAATATGGGACATCTTTACATCGTCTATTCTAACTAACTCTGACACTGCATTTCTGTTTCGTGTGTATGTAATAGCACTTGCGCTTTCTTTTAGAAAACAGTAGGTTCGACCTTCTGTCTTGGTTTATGGCAAGATTTCTTCAATATCTGGTGCCATTCCATTCTACCATCTACCACAAATCCTCCATGCAATCATCTGGAATTAGAGAAATAAGACAGAAAATAGAAACGGTTTATCAAAATTGTCAAAAAACAAAGTTGTTCTTTCGAGATGTAATAGTATACAAATACTACATGGTAAGAAGTGAAGTAGTGAAATCTATATTTCCCGAGGTACTGGCTATGTGACTGTTATCCTGAGACCGCAGGCCGAGGGATAATAATAGTCTCATAGCCGGCTACTACCGAGGGATAGAAAGTAAAAATAACTATACCTCATAGTCATCAAAGCCGTATATCAGTGGCAAGTCTCAGGTTATAATGATGCAAATTCTGATAAAAAAGAACAACTTTAATCTTTCCCCAAGAATTGCACTGACGCAAAGACTGGGAAAGAAAATTTTCGTTTAGAAACTTTAATGTAGGTTATACTTTTGTATTAATATTTGACCAAAAGTGTATGCGAAACGCTAAAAAGTTTCTAGGGGTATGCACAGGGCTATCACCAACTATTTCCACATTCATGCGGTCATGAACTGTCTGAAAACACACCATTGTTGAATCCTTTGCGTATAAGTTATGCGCAGCAACAAAATATTCAACAACTCTTATAGGGACTATTGGGATGTCCTCCTCGGGATACAGAGTGACGTCAACGTTGTTCTTGTTAGCGCTTGTAATACTCACATGACGATATATAGCCCGGCGAATCATTCTCAACTTTCGCTAACACTTAAGATATCTCTTGAAGTGAATAATAATATACAGCTCTGCATTTATTTATCAAAAACATTACACTAAATATAGGATCCTTTCAAGTATAGTTCATTGGCGGATATAGAAAGATGTAAAAGGACCCGCATCAATCTATCCAGAGATCCAATTAGAAGGAAAAAAGACAAAAAATATTTCGATTTAATTTATTATACCGCAAATGGTCATTTGACTGTTTTAAAACCAATAGACCAATGGACTGATATGAGGGAAAATATACTTTAAATTAAATTAAACTTCTAAGACTTCAAGCTCCTTCTAATACTGAGGTTGCGGGTTCGAGCCCCGGGCCAGGCGGTTTACGTCTCCTTGTTTCCTTGGGCAAGAAACTTTACTCTAATTGCTCCGTGGTTCGGATAGTCACGTTAAGCCGTTGGTCCCCTGTGCGAATGCTCCTTCTTGGGGCGCTGCATACAGTGTATACCTGGTGAGTCTATTAATCTTAGAGCCACGTTTTTCGACTTCAAGAAGGTCTTAATTTGATTCCATCAACAGAAAGGGTGCGTCTGCCCCGACTACGCACTTCTACTAGGATTAACATGATTAAGGGCTCTTCTTTAATTGTATCTAAAAACTTACTTTTGCGACGAATGCATGTCTTAAGACCTGGTGGATTTAAGGGGCAAGATGGGGCTGGAGGGTCAAAAATATGATTATTGCTTATAACATCATTGGGAGAAAATGATCTTTCTATTGCTTTTTGTTTCACCAAAATTGGAGCTTCCGCTCAAAAGATATGGTCGAAAATTTAACTTTTGTAAAGCAAAATCGCTTTGTGTTATTTCTTATGTATTTTTATTGTTTTCTCAAGCTGTAAGTTTTAACATTCTACCCCTTAAAATCAAAATATATTTGAGCTTTTTTTCTTTAAGTTATAATTTCCTTAGTAATTTGTCAAAATTCAAGTCAAATTTCATGAATGCAAATTTTAATTAGGCTTTCCAGGAATTTTTTGGGCAAAAAACGTGCTTTTTGGCATTTTTGCTAAAATCAACATTTTCGGTCAAAAACTTATAGGTACAGGAAAAAATCCATTACTAAAAATGCATGCTTTTATATGGTGGTCAAAAGCATATTAACGCATACTAATTGGACTATGCTGAAAAGTCATGAACTGTCTGAAAACATGACATTGAGAGAATCGCATATAAATTATGCGTAGCAACAACTTATTGCCAACTCGTTATAAAGACTATTCGTATTGGCTCCTTAGGATACGTATTATGACGTCAGTGTAGCAAGCGATTGTTTCACCCGAGATATTCGTTAAGATCACCAGGTTCCGCTAACACTTTAGAGATATGTGTATTATGAATAAATCACCTCAATGCATTTATTTAGCATTAAGCATCACACTGAATATCCGATCGTTCAGATAGTTCCTTGGGGGATCTCCCAGGGATCTCCCGGGGAGGATCTATTTAAAGGAAGACGTAGAAGTACATTATCAAGGTCGTGAAAAAGATATCAACTCCGAAGGAAAATGGGAGGAAAACTTCTTGTGTCTACAACGAGGCTCAGTCGTGCTAGCTATGCATTAGGCGATAACGTTTCTATCGTGAGAGCTCCAGCTATAAATATGATGGTAACATCCCGCTAGTCTGTGAAGGTTCCCTAATCCTAAGGTTCGCTAGTTTATTTTCCTATACTTGAGGGTTCGCCAGTCCGAATTTGAAAAATTGATACATTGAGCACCTGTAATAAAAGCCAGTATCGTTTTTAAATCAAATTGCGTGAGAAAAGCAGTGACTTTAATAATGAACATAATCATGGGAATAATTAATGCATTTCATTAATTTTGAAAACAACTAATTAATACTCGAATTACGTAAATGAATATAATTTGGAAATAACATGAATAAAGTGGGATATGGTTGAGATGATTTTCTTGTACGCCGGGAAAAATGAAAAATACACGTCGTTTGGTAAAATCACTATACTGCACTTGAGTAAGAATAAAATGAAAATTCACAGCTATATCATGCTTACAAATATTTTGTTACTGAATCGGCGACTTGTTGTAAGACTAAACACCATTTTTTACAAAATATAGTAATCATTATAATAGACATACTAGGGAGCAAAAGTCTTTTTTTTTTCGTGCATGAAGCCGCTGGAAACGATAAACATGCACTACAACTTAATGGCAAATATATTGCCACTGTTTTGGCACGAATCCAGATGTACAGGGTTTTGCATCTTTCCTGCATTTCAAAAAGCGGGCCAAAACGTTACTAGGCTAGTACATCTAAAACCAAAGAAAATACTTATGTACCCCGTACTTAAAAAAAACACCTATTTTAACCACACGATTCTGGTAACACGATTGCAGGTTTATAATTATTGATTCTTACACAAATCTTCATAACAACACCGGATAAAGCCTCATCCTTAGGCCTCCCATTTCAACTGTTACGTAGCCACTGTACTTATAGATCTGCCTGTCGGCAGGAATTTCTCACATAGAATACAAGTAAATTTTAATCTTGATTATGAATTCTTAATAGTCCGAAGAGTCTGGACGAGTACGCGAGTCCCTCAAGTACTGTCCCACAAACATCTTTATACGAACACTATGAAAATTTGATCATGCAATGTAAAATGGTAGTAAATAATTAAATACATGTATAAATCTTTAATCCAAGCGGCACAAATTGTACCGTTGAGTTCATGATTTATTAATCTATGAAAAATGTGTCTTCAATCTTCCATAATGAAATAATCGACCATTTTGAAGATGTTACATCCTAAAAACTCTTTTCTGCTCTCTAAGCTGTTTACAATTTAGCAACTATGATAACATTGCATGACTCTAGTCACTGGATGTGTCTTACATGTTTGTTGGGAATTGGTGTAATACAAATTTACAATAATCTTAGAAATTCCATTATTAGTTCAAATATAACCTTAAAGTAATATACACATGGCATATCTAAATGGGACCTTGGGACCGTCTTTTCCCAAAACTATTGCAGTATTTTCTTTCGAAAATGTTGCCTATATTGAAATATAGGTAACAATATTCGTCAATTTTAAAACATAATTCCATGTATATTTGATAAATCAAACAAATAAAAACAAATTTTCATCTTATCACCAACAGAATCCTTACAATTGAAGAAATCATTGCGCTGAGAGACGATGTTTGGGGAATATAGCTATATACCACCGACTGAAATTCAATCTTCCCAAAGATAGCCAACAGCACAAATTACATAACCATTTGATAACAGCACAACATGTCTGTTTCTGTGTTTTATTTGATTGAATTCTACCATTATGAAAAACATACATTGAATTTGAAATTAAATGTCGTTGAAATTAATATTTCAAGAAAAAATCAAAACAAAACCAATACAATCAATGTTGATTTTAGAAGCCGTTTTTTTTTCTAGATTGCACTAAAATTTATGACTATATTCAATATACCCTAAAACAAATTAATTTTGGTGTCGCAAACATTTGAAGATACAATTTTTCATTTATTGAGTTATTTACGTAATTCATAATAAAATATATTTTGATATCTTATTTCATTTCAAGTTACACGTATAAATCAATTAGAGTCAGCATATTTCATGCATTCAAACAAAGATTGGTTTTGATAATATTTCATATTATAATGTCCATTTGTTTATGTTTGTTTGCATAGATTTGAGGTAACCACCAGGAAAGACAAATTTCAAAATGACCTTGAGGCTATATCATGTATTTCGTTTCCTCATTAAATGATGTTTGTTTTGAAATTTTATTAATGATTTTTTTCCTCCCATTTCCGTTTTCAGTATTTCCGTTTACCAGACATAATTATTGTGTCTTATAGGCATCATTTTGATGATACTCCTCCGTGAAGGCTTACCAAGGTGATGGATGAAGGAAGACGTTTGATGTCTTCACCCCTTTCAGATTTACTTAGATGTACACTCAACTAGTTTCCTGTGTTTTTTTTTTACATGTATCTGATAATTGGTTCAATGACAGCGTTTCAGGCAGTTCACATTTGGCCTTGCAGTCAAGTGGGAATTGCCATCCGACCTCGTTCTTAATTCCTGGGTACAGTATGGGACATCTTTAAGAAATATTCTGGTGGAAAGTATAACCACAGATATGGCTACATGTTTGAAAAAATAAAAATAATATTGTTCACTAAATTAGTTCATTTGGACTCACTTTAAGCCGGTCAATAGTTTTTTACTATTGCCTTCTCTAAAGAAAATCTGTACATAGAACAAATATTGAAGTTATTAATATTATTAATTTGGTTCACTTCTGAAAAACTCATTAAATCATTAAATTTACTTTCACTGTTTGTTTTTTGGTAATGTAGGCTACTTTGTGTCATACATCAGCACTTCATCATCAAAAGGGAAAAAAACCATTAGAAAGAAAATATTTGCTTGCTAATTAGTTATTCAACCAAGTAACTTTTAAATGGACTCAGAATTTGACGATAACATATCTTTTCAAAGATGAATTCGCAGTCCTGTGAATTCGAGATACCATTTCAGAATACCATAAAGAACCGTTATAAGGATGCCAACCTGACAGACCTCAGGAACTGGCTTACATTGTGGACCTTGGCAGCCCGGCAAATTGGGTTCCAAAATAAATGTTTTTAATATGCAATCGTGAAGATACATATTTCATTTCTCTTATTAAGCGAAAGCGTACAATTTCTTTACAAAATCATGAAGCGCACTTCCTATGTAAAACAGGATGATGCATAGGTTCGTGTTTTCATTTTATCTTTGGGAAATGTTTGTGCCACTGTTTAAAAAAAAAAATCTTGGTTATATAAGTCACATTAACTGACGGGTCACTGGCATAGAATGCCTTTTAATTAAAATTAGGTTAAGTGACTTCAAATTTCACTTAACATTCTGTACACCATTACACTGATAATAACAATAAGATTACTCTTCTTTGATAGTTAAAGTTCTGCTTAAAGGGCTGATTCTTTTTCAACAACGAAATGATTGAATGTAATGTTCTTTGCTACATTTTGCATACTTAGACTTGTCAAACTTCTCTAAATTATACTTTAGTTTTAACTATTGATTTTCTTTTAACATGTTTAAGGTTGGTGTCAACCCTTCATTTTTGGAAAGGATTTTACGCTGTATAACTCGCCAACTAAAGATGAAATCCATTTAACAGTATACATATCTAGTTTTATTTCTATATAGAAGCGATTTTACACGCTGAATACTGTTCAGATATTGTCAGGTTGTAGAACAGATACTTATAAAGGAATTGCAAATGATAAATCAGACTTCCAATGCTAGTAACAGCAACGACAGCATAAAATACACCATAGAAACAACAACTTTTAACACTAAATATTACACTTTTATCGAAAAAAATGCTGTTGCTAAAATATAAGTCTGGATTATCATTTTATAAATACATAATACGTATCTCGACCGTATAAGCATATGAAATTTGAAGAAGATGTCTGAAGATCGGATAATTCAAAAAAGTACAAAAAGTACAAAAAAATGAAGCGTTTTTTAAAACGCTTCATTTTTTTTAAAAATCTATTTAAAAATCGTTGAGATATTAACCATTTAAAAAAATATATCGTCAAGAAATATATATTCCCTGCTATGAAAACTGCAAAAAATACTAATTGAATGCAGTCCAAGTTAAATACAAAAACGATTTTATCACTTCAGATATCAACTGAAACAATGAAAGTCAAAAACAGAGTTCAAGCTTTAAAGTCATTACTTATGCATAATTTAATATGTACCCCAGTCTATCACCTCCCCGGGATCACCTCAGTCTTAAAATTCATAAATGTCATAAAATTTAGTTATGATTAATATGTTGCATGGAGACGTTGAAAACTGCTGTAGACACAGGTAATTTCCTTCCCGGCATTTGTATAACAGACCTGAAAAATAAACCTTTTGTGGTTAATCCAGAAAACACAAGTTATTACAGGGGGATCACCACGAAACATCTGACTAAGAAACACCAGTCAAATATGCTAGTAACTCATGTCTGAGTAAGGAACACAAGTAAATTTTGGTTGTCTTGGGAGACTGACTAGCATATTTGACTGGTGTTTCTTAGTCAGATGTATCGCGGGGTTCTCCCTGACTAACTTGTGTTAGCTAGATTACAGATATTAAGTCTCCGTTATAATGATCCCAAAAAGAATGGTGACAACAACAAACACAACTTAAGGGGTGTATGCACCTTACTCAATGTTACGTTTTTGCAAATTTATTTTTGTACCATAACTTTTGAACGAAGTGCTTAAAGTTAATAAAAGTATACATTTCCAGAAAGGAATATTTACAAGGAACATGATGGTGATATTGATTTTTGGCCAAATATCACGTTTTTTGAGAAAATTTTTGGCCATTTGGGCTTCCAACCAAGCTAAAAATAACATTTTTTTTTAAATGACTAGGAATGGGAATTTTAATTTTAAACACCCATTCGGATGTTGCGTCATTTTTTAGAATTTTGGCCAATATTTTGATTTTCATGCCAAATAAGGTCAAAAAATCTCTTTTTTCAATTTTTGGTCATTTGGCCAGCGTTGGGGTTTGCGAAGTATCTGGTCCAGATCCAGATCCAGAATAACAACCTGAATTTTTCCATAACTATTTGTTACGTATATGACAGTACAATACTTGTTAATGTGTTAGTTTTGTAAAATGCGAAACTGCAAAATATTGATCATGAAAAGCAAATTGCATGCAAATTTTGCTTAAACAATGTATGTTTTTCCATAAAACATTTACTGTTGTAATCAATGAAAATTTACTTTTTCATGAAGTATTTCGGTACTATAGTATTTTTATCTGTGAGAAATCCGGGAAGTTCCCTATATTTGCTGAAATGATATACAATTAGAGTCACGTAAAACAATATACAGGTATACCCATTCTCTGATCTCCTGTCGATCACACCCAGAAGACATTTTCATACGTGCCCTTTACAGGTTTAAGCAGGTACTGCATGTAAGTAATTTTGGTTAAGCAGATGTTCTATGTACATAATGTATTATATCAGAAATCATTACAGCTATTGAAATTGACTGATATAATCATATAACAAAATGTATGAGGAAATGGCAAAAATGTGGACGAGAGTGCTGCTTGATGGCAAATGATTCTGTCACTTAAATACATTTTGGCGCATCAGAATCATCCGTGTGCGTACGTGTAATACTTTTGTATCATTATTTGGCAAAACGCTTAAAAATTAAAAGGTAAAATACACGGGGCTATCCACACAAAGACATTTTTTTGCGGTCATGAACTTTCTTACTATACTTCTGTCTTTTGATCTCATGCGTAAATTCTACCGAGCTACAAAATATTCAGCAAATCTTAAAGGTACTATTGGTATTGCCTCTTCGGATACATAGTGACGTCAGCGTTGCACTTTGTAAGGACTTGGTTTTCCACCTGAGAATTTATACAGCTCTTGTGATCTCCTCTATATCTTAGTCCATGCGAATCTTCTCGATGTTATTCTAAAGTTCCGCTTACACTTGAGAGATATGTGTTGAAATGAATAATGTACCGCAAAGCATTTATACTGTTATATTATTAACAGCACTTCGAATATACGATGACTTCAAGTATCATAGTTCATTCGTGTTAAAACGTCATAAACGTTGTTGTGCTAGAGTCTAAGTAGGTTATCATACCATCTTGGGCAAATTCGCCATAGGGCCAACTTACCCCATGTGGTAGAGGGCCAACTCGCCCCGTAGTCCCAGTTTTGACTTAACCTCGTAGTATACCAACAAAACAAAGGATAAAGTGGATTTGATCCCATGACATGTTGGACATGTACCATAGCTCATAATCAATAATAATAACTTGGACCAGCGACGTAATATCTTGACACTAGTACAAAATTACGTTTGCTAAAAAAGTTTACTTATTTAACTCAAAAACTCGTTTTACTGATAACTCACACAAAGAGGTAGCAAGGGCTTCGGGGCCCGTGGACATGGAGCAGTGCGGGGCCCCCTTGCTATGAAATCCAAAATAGGGTACACGTTTTGGACTATTGCTGTTATTTTCCTTGATGACGGATAACCCTACATGCCTCGTAGAACGAAAATAGGGGACATGCACTCAGTGATCTTTATTAGAAAAAGAATATGATTTTACCCATATATATGGGCTATTCAATGTCAAGCTCCTATTTGACACGTAACAGGTATTTTCAATATTATATGCCAGCTATTAATGGTATATTAAAAGAATTTGTCTTCCGGCAGCTCGAAATTTAGCCAGTGGTTCGCTTCCGTTAAAATCAAGCATACAATTTATTCCGTAACAAAAATAAGGTAACGGATCATCGGGTACCACAGCCCCGATTTCAGCTAAATTTCGAGCTGTGAAAAGACACATTCATATTAAAATGCTTGCGAAGCGCGCTAAATTTTAAGCATTACGTTAGCATTATATGTATGTGTAAGTTGTCATTAAATGTGTAGTGCAAATATGGAGAAAGGGGTTATTTGGGTGCGACATGTGTGAAAAAAGAACCCTCTGCTTTACAGAGCTAGTCTTTATGACAATTTCTGATCAGTTTGTAACTCAAAGAAAGAAAAATCGGTTTATTTTGCCATCTTCATTTAAAAGGAAGAATTATTTGTACAGAGCAAGTTTCGAAGATTGTGACCATATTTCTGAAATTGCAACGTTTCTAATTTATTTGAGCCCAAAAATTAACATAACTTAAAAACAGGTTGACAAAAAAATCTAATTTTCTTTTTGCTACTGCACAGTCTTTAAAATATGAAGACATTATTTGACAAATCCAGTAAAACTATAAAGTCATACCGGCTACGTTTAAAATGAACATTTTCAAATCTGACATTTTGACCTTGATTCGGCTTTAATACTTCCTTCCTGGTTTTATTTTTATTTTATTTTTCTTTCCATTCTGGGCCCCTACGACTTTAAAAGCAGATAGGAATACGCAAGAAAAGTGTTTTTTCTCGGGCCCCTGCACAAAATATAGTTTAAGAAAACATTAGTGGCCCTATAATAAATTTTATCCTTTAAATCTTTATAACGATTTTTGTGCTTTTTTTCTTCTTCTTCTTTGTTTTTCTTGTCCCCCCTTTTTTTCTTCTTTCTTCGCGGGGCCCCTTACCCCTCGGGGCCCATGGACTTTGTCCACCCATGCCACCCTATTGCTACGCCAGTGGAGCTAGGTTTTGTAAATTTGATGGTAAATTTGATGCATTATATATGACCAAAAATCACCAGTAACATAATTCTCCCTAGGTCACGTGAGCAGGAACTCGTGGTGGGCCAACTCA
>JXSR01S021280.1:44519-55440 GCA_000969725.1 Ophiothrix spiculata
CACCTAAGTTTTAACTTCGTCAGTGAGGCCTGCCTGGCCTGAAATAAAACCATAATGATATTCATAGAAATTGCAAGGGTGTTATTTAGCTAGATTGACGATTACCCTTGAGATGCATAACATAAATAAATGATTAATCTTTTAAGGTCAAAAATGTACAGCTAGCGATAAGTGATTGTGAAAACTTTTCTGTCATAGCTGACAACGTGGAATAGCATTACATTAATGTTGACAAAGGTATTCATGTTCAACCACTTTAAAACAACCTTACTTTATATCAAAAAATAATTCATAGACTGCAAGTTATAAATTGTAATGACGTATCATTTTGCAATTTACATAAAATAGCAAATTGTCTTGATGGAATACGCAGTTTACACCACTTAAAATATACTAATGTTCATGTTAGGCAGATACAAAGCAAATGTCGCTAATAAAAACAGGCAATACAGAGCTCAAACTGAGAGATCCCGGAGTCTTAGTGCTCGCCGGTATTGGCAGGCAAGCAGCGCGATTTTTTTTTACATTAACCTTCAAAATTAGCACCCCGTAATTATTTATTTATACAATATTATTTGTAATTCAAAAAGATGTATCAAGTCTATCAAAACTTGTCCGAACATTTTGAAATTATGAGGCGTCAACTTTTTCAAAGTGATCTCTTGATGCCATTTTTAACCTCTTTATGAAATAAAATCACCAAGTTTTGTATAATCTAGAGTCTCTGTTCTTTATGTACGCCAATAATTGTGATTTTCTGACACGTGTTTAAGTACAGTAAACATGGCACTCCCCCGTCTCGCTAGTGAAAAGGACAGTAGCCATAACCTCTGTCATTGCCATCATCATTCAAACAATGATATAGATCTACAAATAGATAATTTTCATACATATATTATTTCTGCTTAACCCAAAGATGTGAAGGATAAAATACTTTGCCCAACTACATAAGGATAAAGAACGACATAAAGAAAAAAATTGTAAAAGGCGGTGAAGAAATATACCTAAATAATAATTTTTAAAAGATAGGACAGAAAACTTCTTGATATACCGTGCAAAGGCCGTTGGCAACTCTTCATTTTCTGTGTTCTTTGCAATCCATTTAAACTGTATATATACTTTATCATTGAATATTCTACATAACAACAGTTTCGGATCATTCTAGTCATTTCTTCAAAATAATCTTATTTTAAATGTGACAACACTAAATCAACCAATATTCTTGCTGTATTGTTTAATACTTTTAGTTGCTTTTTCATTACTTAGAATACTTCTCCATGCTACTCTTGATAAAGTAATACAATATAGAGGATGATGGCAAAATGGAAAATATAAATGAGAAAAAAGAAGATATCAGGAGCTTCCCATCATGCCTGGCTTCCAATGGGATTTTTTGTACTGGTTGTAATGAGAGGGTTTAGCGATGGAACGTGGCATAGTTATCAGACCTCATCCCAATTTTGCATTTCAGATATGTTTCATCCCTAAACCTTCTCATTTAAACGTGTACAAAAATCTTATTTGAAGCAAGGCATGATGGAAAGGTCCTGATATCTGTTCTTCATGAGAAATATATTACCAACAAATGCAACGTTTTATCATGTTAGTAATTAATCAACTTGTAATGTTACTTGACTCTTGACTTCCTGTATCAGCGCAGAGTCCTTGAACTAATGTCTTATCTCAGAGAAAACATGAGATTGTCACTATGTTTTAAAAGAGATTTTCTTTCTCGTCACAAAAGAATATTAACCAACGATACAAATATCATCAGCAGTCTCTGTCTTTACTTATAACGTGAGCTGAATCGATACAGACTCCATTAGATGTACGGATGCACATGACAGTATTTTCCCAGGTGGAAATTCTATTAAAATATTTTAACACATCACATTGCATTTTCATTGCGTTATTTTATTACATATGATGTATGCCAAGCATGACTCGCAATGGAAAAATATTATCGTAATTTGTGATTTGTATTCCATGTCTTTTAAATATGTTGTATTCCTTTGATATGTATACATGAGCACAATTTATTCAGAATTACAACTCAGAAATTTATATTTCATAGTGAGTGTTTTTTTAAGAGTGTTATGATTATATTGATAGATATACATAAGTACAATTTATACAGAATTACACTTTGACAATACTAGAATTGATATTTCATAGTATGTCTGTGTTTTTTAGAATGTTAGGATTATATTGTCCATCCTATAGTAGTCTTTATTTGCTGTCGTTCTTATTTTCTTGTATTGATTGTATTTGAGTCTTTAGCATGTAAAGTCGATGGAATCTTGTGAAAGAATCCCACAATTTGTTTCTGTTTAACATGTCAAAGCTGTGACAAGACGACAATGTGCTTAACTATTTAAGAGTTGTCAAAAGTACGTATATAATACATTTCTTTCAACCAAATATTTCATTAAACGGCAATAAAGACACTTCATCAAATTACCAAATTCTGTCTTTTACTCCTAATGTAGTGAAATTGACCAAGATAAAATGTATCTTAATAGAATGAAACTATTATTTGTTTAATAGCTTACGTGTTTTTTTTTTATTAGGGACTAATCAATGTATTATTTAATCAAAGTGGTGGAGGCTGCGGAGCTCCTAATTCGCATACTGTGTGGCAGAATAAGTCGCTATGTGTACTTTGATAAATTTACACATAGCCCCGGTAAAGACTGAAGATATCAGGAGCTTCCCATCATGTCTGGCTTCCAATGGGATTTTTTGAACAGGTTTTATAACGAAACCCTCTTATTAAATTCAATAAACCCTCTTATTAAAACCTGTACAAAAACCCATTTTAAAGCAAGGCATGATTGAGAGGTCCTGATATCTTTTCTTGATGAGAAATATATTATCAACAAATGCAACGTTTTATCATGTTCATAATGTTAGTAATTTATCAACTTGCAATGTGACTTGAATCTTGACTTTCTGCATCGGCGCATATTAGTCCTTGAACTAATGTCTTATGTCAGAGAAAACATGAGATTGTCACAATTTTCTTTCTCGTCACAAAAGAATATCAACCAACGATACAAATATCATCAACAGTTTCTTTCTTTACTCCTAACGTGAGCTGGATCGATAGAGACTCCATTAGATACATACGGATGCACATGACAGTATTTTCCCAGGTGGAAAATCTATTAAAATATTTTAACACATCACGTTGCATTTTCATTGCGTTATTTTATTACATATGATGTATGCCAAGCATGACTTGCAATGGAATAATATTATCGTAGTTTGTGATTTGTATTTCATGTCTTTTAAACATGTTGTATTCCCTTGATACATGTATGTATACATGAGCACAATTCATACAGAATTACAACTCGAAAATTTATATTTCATAGTGAGTATTCTTTTAAGAATGTTACGATTATATTGATAGATATACGTAAGTACAATTTATACAGAATTACACTTTGACAATACTAGAATTGATATTTCATAGTGTGTCTGTGTTTTTTAGAATGTTATGATTATATTGTCAATCCTATACTAGTCTTTATTTGATGTCTTTCTTATTTTCTTGTATTGATTGTATTAGCATGTAAAGTCGATGGAATCTTGTGAAAGAATCCCACAATTTATTTTTGTTTAACATGTCAAAGCTGTGACAAGACGACAATGCGCTTTACTATTTAAAGGTTGTCAAAAGTACGTATATAATACATTTCTTTCAACCAAATATTCCATTAATCGGCAATAAAGACACTTCATCAAATTACCAAATTCTGTTTTTACTCCAAATGTAAATTAAGTTGACCGAGATCAAATGTATCTCAATAAATTAAACTATGTTTGAATGTTTAGCTTACGTGGTTTTTATAAGGGACTAATGTATTATATTAAATAATCAAAGTGGTGGAGGCTAGTTTCTAGATTCCAAAAGCTTAAGCTTTTCAGAAATTTTGGGGGCAAAAAATTTACATTTTCGTCAAAAACCAATACCATAATCATGTTCAGGGTAAAACTTTGCTTCTAAAAATGTAGACTTTTATATAGTTTATGCAATTAGTTTAAGAGTTAGACTACAAAAACCATTTATGCTAGTTGAAGGTACTTGCACATATACCGTGTGTTACCGAAAAGTAACTCAACTTGTAGCACATGACCATTTTCATAGTGTTATTTTATTATATTTGCTGTGTGACAGACATGTTTCGTTAATATATTTTATGTATACATGTTAGGATTTGTATTTTATTCTGTTTATGAACATGGGCAGATTTTATGTGTCCAGGTGTCTCAAAACGATTACATGAAAACTGATCGTTTGCGAAAACTATAACGGTTGGAAAATTCAACTCTAAATAAGTTATTTTATTATTATACATATCTGTTGTAGATGCTCGTAAAATTTTATCATCGCTGTAATATTTTTTTGGAGTTATCAACAAAGATATCAGAAACACAATTGTTCAAGTTTATCAAAAATACAGGGTGTCCAAAATTGGTATATACAGAACCTTTCATCTGCAAAATATGCCTTGTCTGTTGTTTACATCAGTCATGCAGCACGCCATCAAAGTAATATATACTTCGAAGAGGAACATATACACGGCTTGCTATGAGACTCTCATATACGCCGCTTTGCTTCGTCGTTCGTAGAAAGTTGAAATAATGTGCGGAATTAATGCCATGCTGATGTGCTTTGCTGCTGGGATGTAATATCTCTGTTTTTGCTAGTTGTCTTCTTGTTCACTCGTTTAATAACCCACCAAGTGTACTCTACTTTACGTTTTTATCTGTACTAAACGTACCACAAAAATGGGGAAATTAAAAGCATTTCAAATTTTGTTTGATAACGATAGGGAAGTGTATAATTCTGGAGATATAATATCTGGACACGTGCTTGTGGAATTAGGCGAACCTAAAATGTTGCGAGGTAAGTCTCAATATACTCTTACTGCAAGCAACAGTTTCTTTAACAAGATGAGGTGCGTTTTGTGATCAACAGGAAACATGATTCGACATCTTCGTAAACATTACGACTTTGTAACATGATGTGCTTGAAGAATATATTAGGAATCCTGATTAGTTTTTCTAAGACGTGCTTTTTAGCACATACCCAAATCCGTTTTTTAACGATTGACAGGAATACGTTTAGAAGTCTCGATTATGCTACAAATAGGTTGTTGACATATTCAATTAAACATTAGACTACTTTTTGAGATCCCGATACTCTTGTGTTTTTAAGTTTAATTATATTAACAGCAGAAGATTATTTCTATCAAAAGTGCTAATAAAATTTTGCAATTTATTCTATTTTAAGATCATTTGTGTATTACAAATATATTAGTATATAGATAAAAAAATCTTGTATTCGAAATCAAATTAACTTAATCTTTATTATCATGATTTGTTTAAACCTATATACTTTAATTACACGAGAGAAGTTAAACGTTTGTGTTGAATATTTTAAACCAATAGTGGTAATACTCCGAATAATTTTATATGCGCATTTGGAAAAAAAATTATCCTAATACTTTGCTGAAAATCTTCATATAATGGTGATTTATTTATTAACGTTTATTATATGATGCTCTAAACAACTACAAGTATACGGTTTATATATGTTTTTTAGAATTATGGAAATTTTAATGTATATTTTTCTTGGCTTCCAAGGCATTAATATATTTAAAAAGTATTTACTTCAATATTTACATTTTTGAAAAGCATACAATGTTATCAAGGTTTTGTTTGGTCAAATGTTTGTTGAACATTATTAATGATAATGAAATATTATCTAATGTTATCTAATTTGGAATTCATTAATTTTGCTGAAGGTGTGTTTCATTTTGGGATGAACGTATCTCCACCCACATGAGATATACTTTATACTCGATAAGACAAAGGAAGGCATATTCTTTTTATCTTTCTGTATTTTTATTCATAAATTATTAATTAATTCTTTGTTGAGTTGATTGAATATAGTGTCATTCAACTTAAGAGAATAATTAAGATTTCTACTGTATCATTCGGCTCGGATTGCGCATGTACTAATGTTTAAAGAAATTATTGATACGGCACTGTAAGCTTAATTTTTAAAGTTTAATAAAACGTCTTCCTGGGAGGGTTCGACTTTCACAAGTTTCATAAACAATAAACGAAAAATAAAAAAAAATGTATCTATAAATATCAACATCTAGAGTCCACAGTATTCTATAATTCTCTGTAAATTTAGTTACATTTGTGTTACTCAATGATCAATGCACAGTATTACAGTAGGTGTATGTCCTATCGATACCCTTAAAATTTGCAAATGACTCATGTCAATCAAACGGACAAATGAAGGAAAGTTTGATGGACCCCTCCACAACCAGGTCCTATCTTCTGTTTCTTGTCAAGTATGCCATTTAAGGAACGATCTATAATAACTCAATTGGTGGTCCATAAACAAAAACAGAAATAATCAAATCAAACAAACAAAAAATCAAAGAATTAAACGAACAAAAAATTAAAGAAACCAACCAACAAACAAAACACACACACGCACACACACACACACCCACACAATTGATTCAGGTTTTAAAATACTTATTTAAAAACAGGCTTAGATATTAAAAATCTAGTTTATGTTTTAAATGCAAGGCAACATATTTTCTTCTCTTAACTAAACAACTTTTTGGACCCAAAAGTAGAATTCAGTGCTTTTGTTCTTATCTTAATAAAATCAAGAAAAAACATTAAAAACATAATGATGTTTAACATGGCTGACATGAACAATTTGCTGCATGCAATTCCCATCCAACAATCTGATTACAGTTTAAGGGGACACTTGCGTCATTGAACAATAAAATATGCATTATTTTGAATTCGGATTACTCTTATTATTGTTGCATATTTATTTCACATTTTCAGTTGACGTCAAAATGACATTTTTGAAATGTAAGTAATCTACCCCTTTAATTTTTAAAACACTGCACCATTGCTAACTAATAACATGGAGCAACAAAACCACACGGAATTGGGCACGGCTCTCAATTGAGAAAATAGCAAAAACAATAAGAAGGGTAATTTGTAGTGCTAAATATAACAAAAATATTTTTTGTAATAACGATTCCACAATAAAATCTAAATGACAAGGTAATTTTTTAACAAATATATTTTTTTTAAATATTGTTTCATTTTGTTTGTTTCATTTTAAATAGTTCAGAAATCCAAAATTCGGACACAGGCTTTAAAAACCCGTATAAGCGAGACATTATTCGTACTGTGCTCACGCACAGCGTTGTCATGATGTCAAGACTTTGTATACTATATGTGTACCGCCGCGGCAAAAGGGTCCAGTTGTCGGCTCGTACATGTTGCTCCTTGTAGCATATCTAATGTATGGTATTTGTATACATCAGATATGCTACAATGAGCAACATGTAGGGGACGACAACTGGACCCTTTTGCCGCGGCGGTACACATATATAACATGTGGATTTGTGGGTTGCTAATATGCTTTTATTAGAGCAATGACAAATCATAGAATTTGTTAAGTTGAATTTATCAAAACGTGCCGTCGACCTGCAACAAAAAAAACAAACAAAGAAAAAAAAAGGAAGAAGAATTTTAAAATTTTTGCACGTATTTTGTCCTATTTCTAAAAACATGAAGAGTAAGATGCTATAGTTAAATATTTCTATAATGGAAATCATTTCATAGGTTCTTATACCGGAGCGAATTGCATTATAAAGTAAATTTCTCTTATACGTACACGTATCTATGATTTTATTTATGCACTACGGTATATGCTTTGAAGAGGCTATTTTGTAACACGTGATTAGTGATCATTTAATTTATTTATATAAAATATAAAACATTGATATGATATCGATATTAATACGGTAACTCTGGATCAACATGACAAAAGTTTATATATTTTTTTCCGAAGAATGTTAAACGTACAAGCTGAAATTCAAATTCCACAATTTAAACATTCAACCAAATTTCCATATAAATGCTAAAGAACTCTAGTTTCAAACGTACAAAAATATCGTGATTGAAAAGAGTACGCGTAAGCTTTCCCATTAAAAGAAGCAACATTACAACAAGAATACTTTTTAGCGGCAATAGGGAAAACTATGGAAATCCTGCATGTAATATAATGCGAGTAAGCAAAATGTGGCAATTTTGGCAAAAATAATAATAATAATCACAAACAATTGTCAATTTAATGTTCTGATGTTTTCGATTTTCTGTAAATGATATACCAATGTTTTAACTGATGTCGTGCTCCGATAATTCAATTCGAAATTTATTTCAGTCTTTGCAATAAGCCAAATTTTATATGTGTCTGTCCATCTTAAACGAGCCTTAAATTCAGCAAACTTCACTTCGTTAAAGGTGAAAATACATGTCAAAAAAGGTCGTAATGTGCCGAAATTGATTTTTTGACAGATTCACAATCCCTGTGCTAATTTCAAAACACCAGCATTTAAAAAATGATCGCAAACATGAAATATACCTGTATATTTTGAGGACAATCAACAGCAAATATAGGGCTTGCAGATCTTTGAACGCATTTATCTTAGTTGTACATTTTACTCCATAACAACCTTTGATGGGCCATAACTTGACTTTTGGAAATCGAGTGAAGTTCATTGAGGTGTCATTTTAGTCCTTATACTTTGCAAGTATGTAAAAAAGTGACAATAACAAGATGCTGCATTAACGGCTGTTTTGGGATGGACGGTCACAATTATGTACATTGGATTCTATAGATCCACTTGTATTTTTGTTTTCTTATGTCTGTATTAGAATCACCCTAGTATGGCCTCATAAATATCTACAGAACAATCACGCAATATAGAAACCTTATACCAACCTTACCGAACTCTATTTTGAGATTCGATGAAGAAATCATCCTTAACCTATGGGAATAACTAAACCCACTTACATGCGTTAAGAAAACATTACGCGAATCTTTGAATATACCTACTTGCCTCCAGGATGGTATTACGTTAGAACATTAGATAACACAATGTTAAGCTGTGCAGCACTAACCCTGACTCGAGGAACAAGATAAAGAAGATTCATATCAATAAAATCAAAGTGCTTTAACAATGTTAAACATGGCGAGCTGATCAGCAAAGATCATGAACATTGTTTAATAATGTATCATGTGTATCACAATTTTTTTGTATCCATATCAATTAATTAGGGTAGGCGTTGCAGACCAGTTTTTTCTAATTGTTTGTTGCATTGTTTTAAATGATCACAGAATGAAAGCGGGTGATCTACTGATCGAAAACTGTTTGAATATTATATCAAAAATCGGATGTTTTAAAGGTTTTTGTATCGCTATTTGGAACTATCTATCTATGTCGACCGCGGTCGGAAGCCATGATGAATTTTCTCCACTGCTGTCTGTTTAGCATGAGTTTGAGAAGTTCATTTTGATCAATGCCAGCATCCTGTGTAAGAAGTACTGGGTAGGTCAGCCTTGGTCTCCCCTGTGCACGTGTCCCTTGGGTGGGCGTCCAGAACACTAGTCCAGACACTGGTTCTTCAAGCCGTCTAGCACAGTGAGAAACAAAGTTTAGGCGGCGACCTCTCACTATTTCTGATAGTTTGGGTAAATCACCATATATTACCTCCCTGGTAGGATGATCTCTCCAGATGAGGTTTTGAACCATCATTAATAGTCTGGTATAGCACCCATCTAACCTGGCTTCAAGTCTTTCTGTCAGTGTCCACCCGTCTGAGCCATACAACAGAATACTTTCTACGGCTGCACGGAAGAAGCTGATCTTTAACAAGTCTGGTAGATTTGGAACATTAGTTTTGTTTTCTTTACTTTTAGTTAGACATTTACCATGTACTCCATCTGTCAAGGTGTCTTTCCTCACATAGGGAAATAGCATACCAAAGACGTTGTAATTTGATACTTCTTACAAGCAGGGCGTTCAAACTAGTTCTGCATGACTAACAACTGATTAAGCATAATCCGATAGGCAATATTTAATACAACACTCTATTTTGGCGGATTCAAGCTTAACGGTACCCTAAACGAATTCACACTCAAAACGCAAACGGACTGCAGCAGCCGACGACATGAAAACGCAAAGAAAAGTTGAGAAATCCTCAACTCGGTTTGCGGTGCCGCATTCGTTGTTGTGTTTTGATATCGATTAATCGACACTCCTCTAATATTTTACTGCGCATTCTCGGTGCGTCGTGTGTTTGTGTTTGCGTCGAGTCTGAATTCAGCTTTAAGTGAAAATCCCTTAACAATTGAACTTAGTTAAGTATCTATGCAGGAATTGTGCATGTGTTGAATGAAATGAGTGAACGTCATACGCACCGGTAGGTATGTTCATATTCATCACACTCTATATTCCTGCAGTTCTCATAATATGAGATCTGCATAGCTGTTTAGAACATATGTTCTAAACAACTATGTAAATATATGAATTGAAAATGTAATGTATTTCAAAACTAATAATGTAGGAGGATTGCTTTTAGAACAAAGAAACCGTCTCCAAATGTCTGGATATGTTTTCTATCATGGCCTCCAAGGAATATATTAGCAGAGTCAACATTTCAGTTGATCACAAGTGCCAAGGAGAGTGAAAGTGACAAGAAAAAAAACATTTTAAAAATCCAAAATGTCACATAACCAATACGCACTCTGAAAAGCATACAATAATACTTAGTAACACTCTAAATTATTTTGTTTATCAACCTAAACATTACCGTGCTTTAAAGTTACAAAAACCTCACGGAAATGTCAAATTGTGTGAAGTATTTTTAAACGGAAAGTGTTTTATAAAGCGTGCTGCAGCATAATGTAGCGTCATAAACAAATCAAAGAACAATAATATTTATAACTTAACATGACACGTTTTCATATGGTAGAAGAGTAATATGGGGCAAATGTGTTATCATTTAAAATATATAC
>JXSR01S021280.1:115309-131333 GCA_000969725.1 Ophiothrix spiculata
ATGATCCACTTTTCATCATCAAGGTCACCTCTATCAATTTTGAGCTTTATAGCTAGGAAGAATCCTTGACTGGTTAAGGTTACAATCCCCAAACAATTCTTTCGTATGTGCTTGCATTTTCGAGATAAGTGAGAAAATGTGTCATTCTCTAATTACTGTCGGGGCCCCGACAGAAATTATAACAAAGTAGCCTATGGAGATCCTTTAAATGCTAAAAAGCTTGTAACTTGAAAAAGGAATGGTCGGAAGTAAGTGAAATTTTCAGCATACGTTTATGTTGTTCTCTTCTTTTTATTTAGCTTAAAAAGAGGTGAGTTGTTTGTCACGTCAGAATCATGAATTGCACCTTTAAGCAACGATGCTAAAGAGAGCTAAAGAGGATATGGCACCTAATGTCTTTCTGCAAATGGAATCAATTTGTAGAAATTACATTCAGGTTAATCTGTAAAATGATGACAATAGTGTACTCTCTTGTCCGAAAGGATGGTATGACAATTTGGAAAGTGGTTAGAAAACATAAAAGCAATACAGTCATATTACCAGACAATCCATGTTATGTGATGGTATTAATGTAATTGCATTAGAAGGAAAGTCATGCGGTTAATTGACAATATTAGAATACCGCTGAGTATTTCATCGAGTACTGCATTACGCAAACTGATGAGATACTTTAATATCTCATCATTTAAAAACAGTTAAACGAATAATTAAAATGAGATATGCATGCTGTTACATATTTCAAATGTCAATTGAAAGTTGATGCTGTTGCATTGTTCAAATGCCACATAAAAAGAGGAATTTCTTGTTACAGCATAAAGCGTTTTACATCTCTTTGTCAATGATCAAGCGCAATTATTTTTGGGAAGATGTAACACCTGCAAACCAAATGTTTATCTCAGTACTACTAATATAACCAATGTTTTACTTGTGACGTGCTCTAGTTCTGCTTGCCTTAGATAATTATTTCAAACTATCAAACTATTTGTTATAAAATGCATACATAAATTGTAAATAAAACTCCATAGACTTAAAGCATACGACGATGTCCGAGGAGACCCTGGTTTAGTTTTGAACCAAACGCCCAATGTCAATAGCATTTTTCACTCGGCCATCAGAGTACGTATCCTATGAGTACGTATATACTATCTCTATTAAAACCAAGCTATACAAAATTTGAAAAAAATGCATTTGCAAGTTAGTGTTTATTCACTGATGATTATCATATAAATCAATGATATAAAAACTTGAAAAAATCTTCCATGAGGAATTTAGCAAATCGAAAATATATCCGTGTTTATCTTATCAGAAGCCATGTTTTATTCAACCGGTTAAGTTTTTAAATGTCAACTTTTTCAGAGTACAGTATATTGACACGGGCTTTAATAAAAATTGTTTGAAAAAACGTGTAAATGTCAATTCATTCAAGAGTGAAGAAAACTGCCGTAGACATTTTATCCCAATTTGTGTTTTTAAGAGGAAAACCAATTTCTGTACAGCATGCGCAAAGGCAGATGCTGTATATAATAGTGCAACATATTTCCTTTTGTGGTTTTACTTCGAAGAGCAAATATAAATTTCATGTCTAATGATGATGGTGACGGGGCCAGGGAGGGGATATTGATGAATTCCTGAAACATAAATTTTCTTGTAAGATATTGAAACTATGGTCATGATTGGCCATATCAACCATAGACGGTAATTTACCACGGTAAATAGTGTGAATATACATTTTTATACCATTTTTGTAACACTCACGTGATAACATACCAATTTACAATAACCTAACGAAATCTTATGCATGCAATGGAACGTGTTAAAAAAAGAAAATGATCTCCATTAGCACTTGATTGTTTTACATTTCGAATATGACCGTCCATCCCAATCCAGTCGTAAATGAAGTCTCTTGTCATTTTCGCTTTTTTAAATATTCGCAAAGACCATGTTAAAAGAATTAAAATGACACCTCAATGAACTTTACTCGATTTCCAGACGTCACGTTATGGTCCGTCAAAGGTTGTCAGGGAGTAAAATGTATAACTGATATAAACGCGTTCAGAGATCAGTAAGCCCCATATTTTTGTTGATCGTCCTCAAAATATACAGATTTATTTCATTCATATTTCTAATCATTTTCTTGAAATGAAACTTGGTTGGTGTCTAGAAGTAAGCACAAGGATTGTGAATCTGTCAATATATCAATTTCGACAAATTACGACCTTGAAATGTATTTTCACCAGTATCGCAAAATGAAGTTTACTGCATAATGAAAATGTGCTTATGAAACATCCAAAATTAAGCTTAATTTGTTTTTTTCTAATGGGGATTGTAAATGTCATGCATGTAGATAGTAGATTTTCGAACCATTTATTGATGAGGAAGGTGATTTACATTTTTACTGTTTTTAGATATTGTTTTTTAATAGAATCAGAATGAGATTCTCATTTCAAACGCTCTTTTCGTTTAACGTCTAATTATATATATAAAAAAAATGACGGGGTGCTATCATGATCATGAATTCGGTATTTTGCCTTGTATAACTCCAATACTTCTAATAGAAAAACTATTTCTTACAAAAAGATGAATCTACACTGAAGTGATGGGTCAATCTATATAGAGCAGGTTTAATATTGTTTTCCTGATACATAGCGTTAATCCAGTTGGTAATTGAATAAATATTTCAATTTATTTCCCACCATGTCGTCATTAGACTTTATTTTGGCTCCTAAACGCGAAAGGTGCAGAAGTATTTATACTGCAGCTGTTGTAAACTAATCAAAGCAATGCAAGCAATACTATCTTGAAAAACGGTCTAATGTTAACAAAATATAACGGGCACTTGTGAAATCCTGCGCACATCGTAGTGATTTGGTCAACAACGCAGGATACATCACAAGTACCTCTATGTTGGGGTAAAATCAGCTTGCTTTTCGGTATATGTACAGGTAGTGAAATAATATTAATGGTTAAACCTCATTTTCCTCATACAAGGTCCCTATGCACAACGAAAACCCCATTGTTAATTTCAAAACAAGGTCATCTTATAGAGTTCTAATTGGGTGACGTTAAGCAGTTCGCTATGAACTTTATCATCCATTATTTTCTTTTTTTGGCATCCGAAACGAAATCGCAGGTGTAAAATGTGAATGTTGAAATATCAAACTTTTATAAGTAATACACTTCAATTCATGTCGTTTCCTATTACACCGTGTCGCTCGAAATATTCAAAGAATTATTCAGAAAACAGAAGCTCAAAACATAAAGACACTAGTTCTCCCTATCCCGGCTAACGGAGACAAAGATGGCTCCAAGCTGTAGGTACCCTCTATACATCTATGCACAATACTAACGAGATAAATACCTGTATGCAAATATGAGAGGTTGGTGTGACAAATGAACGTAATAATTGCGTGCTAACATAATAGACATTGAGCTTATAATCCTTAATATTAGTTATATTCAAGAAACCAATTATCCTTATATCAATGCATAAATCATCAATGAATAGTGACGCAAAGAGATTATGCAAAAGGACTCGGCCAATTAGCACCAACTAGGTGATCACATTTTACATAAATACATCAATTATCAACAAATTTAGTACAGACGTCAATTAAAAACTTCTTCCTGTAGTGCTATGTGAGCTGAATATTATATATTATATGTCTATCAATAATATAATTAAATGTTTTACAAAAGGATGAAAAAATATGATCCAGTATTCGTGAAAAGCATCCTAAAAGGCAGTCACTATGACTACCTAATATACCTAGTAAAAAGTTCAAACACATTGGTGTCAAAATTAATTATAATTTTGTTTTTCCCAGTTTGATGCGAAGATTTCGAATATTTTTAACATCAATGACAAATTATTACATAAAATGAGAATAAATTACATTGAAATTGAAACTAAAATACAGTGACGATTCTCAACAGCTGAATGCAATGTTGCACATACAAGCACGATATAGCGATATACGTATTGTCACCACCTTTTGAACCACGACCGTATAACGTCAGTCGAGTTTTCTAATTTTTCATTGTCTTAAAATTAGACCCGAGGCTTAGAAGCTCGAGGAAATATATAATATGTTTCAATCACATGCGCTCAAAAATATGCCAGGTACAGGGAATAATTTCCCACATTCTTTGGAATAACGACTGTAGTCTGGTCTCCAAGTGTCCGCTAGTCCATTTCCCATGGTCATGCTGGTGAACAGAAATGAAAAGAAAAACAACAATATTAGTTTATTTTAATTTTTAAACTTTTCCTTGTCTTCTATGATCATACAAATGTCTCAAATCATATCCACCATTTTTGTTTGTACATTTATATCAGATAATGTAGAAAACATTCAAACTTTCATGTATCCCCATTTTTTTTATAATTTGTAACTTGTAAATTTTGTAAACATTTTGCTATAAAAGCTCTAAATATCTGTTATTAGGAAGATAAATCCTCTTATAAGGAAGGAAAATGGTAGTTCTAATGTTTCATGTAAATTTCAGCTTCATATCTTTCAAAATTAAGATTTTTGATATTATGGGGACAAGTGGCATACCAAGGTTTTCAATATTGGGTGTGCAACATATCCGGGCAACATGAACCTCAAATAGTACACCCATAATTTTTACGTAGCTTTTGAAGAAAAAATAGCTGGAATATTTGTGATCAACCGAAATTGAATAAAGTTCATGCAAACTTGGTGAATAAAACTTATTGGCTTTATTGGAACAGCCTTGACAAAAAAAAAGTTTAAATGTTTTCATTGCATTAGGTATTAATGCTGTTGGAGATAGTTTGATGAATATTTTGATTTACTTCCCACCATGTCGTCATTAAATTTAAGTTTGGCTCCTAAATGCCATAAGTATACGGAAGCGTTTACATCAGCTGTTGTGAAATAATCAAAGCAATACTATTAAGCAATTGACTACTTACATGCAATCTGATTTTAACCCAATATAGGCGAACTTGTGATGTATGTCACACAATGGTCGATACAACGAGCTAGAATAAGGAAGAGGGGCCCTACTGTTGCCAACTTATTGTTTTCCCACATTCCTAAACTTTATTCTTCAAAATATTCCAAAACATAAAAAGAGTCTACTTGGTGCAAAGTTTTCAACCTCATTATCATTGATATTGGTGTTAATAACTGTACATTCCGTAGCAGAAACTTTCCATTTGTGTTATAGTGAATATTTATATTCCTGTCACTTCATTACAAGTTTTAGGGCGTGTCGACGAGTGAATGGAAGAAATTGTAGAAAAAAATAGAGAATGGAGAGGTTAAATTAAATAGAAATAGCCTAGAGCCCAGAGTGAAACTATATTGTTATGTCAAAATTTCCTTGAAAGTTGTATTTGGACCTTCAATCTATACATTTCCTTAACTGCTTGTTATCTTATGTCTGCTTCGTTGTTATGCAGATCATGTACAGGGTGTCCAAAAATTAACTACCCATTTTTAAATGCTTATAACTTTAAAACCAGGATTCGCATGGCAACTATAAACATATGTATTGATAGAGAAAACTTGTAGAATTTTGTTGGTACCAAACATTATGCAATCAGTAAACTTCTTAGATAACAAGAAGGTCTGAAAGTTCAAAGTGGTTGAGCCAATATACCATACAGAGTTGATACTCTTCTGCCACTTCACTATGACGACATGACGCCTCATACAGCTAAACGATTCAGAATGGCTTTATTAATTGACTTTTTCATGAACAATCATATTGCCCAAGACAAAGAAACCCTGGCCCTTTCACTCCCATGATTTAAGTCCGCTCGATTACTTTTTTGAGTTTTCTGAAGGACATAACATCCCAACACCCTGGAATATTCTTGACATAAAACAGAACATCACCAGTGAAAACAGGAAGATCAAGAAGAACGCAAGCACAAACGTCCAGAGCTTTGTCGTTAGAGTAAAATAATTTTTTGAAATTTGCGAAGAGGCCATCTAGAACATATTCTGAAATACCAGTCAGCTTAATCTAGATAAAAAAGAGGTAATTTGAAATGTCCCTGTAAGTGTAACTTTGAATGTGTAATAAGGGGTAATGCTGTTGTTTTAAAGATGAGCATAATGCTAGAGTTACGCTTTGACAAATTAAAAACATTTTAATGAGCATTATGTAATTATTAAGACAAAACCACAATCAAAACTCTTTGTATTAACATTGTAAAAGCTGTTTTGCTGAATTGGTCATTAAAATGATCATGAATGATTCTTCTGTCTTCAACGATTGATCCCTCCTCTACATGTGACTCGCACATTTGTTTTTCTTCTCAGTATGAAAGTAGGCTTTTTACGTTTGACGTAAATTCCGTTGAAAATGATTATCAAAAATGACAATTATATCATATTTGGTACCAAATTAATTCTACAAGTTTCCTCTATCAATACATATGTCTATAGTTGCCATGCGAATCCTGGTTTTAAAGTTATAAGCATTTAAAAATGGGTAGTTAATTTTTGGACACCCTGTATGTGCGATATTGTATGAAAATATCTGGGGTAATAGGAACTCCAATATTTAACATGTTTCCAGATGACCCAATTCGTGTTCAACATTTCCGCAAACAATACGTGACAAAGACATAACATGTTGCTTCATCATTCAAAAGCTATGTGGACAATTCTGCATGATTGACGATGCAGCGTCTAAAAAATTACGTGTTGCCATACATTTTTGAAACCTTTTTTGGTTATCAATAATGGAAGGGTTTTTAGTATTTCTTTTGGTATTTTCGGGTTTATTTTATTTCTTTGTTATTCCATAAGAAAGACTTAATTTACACTGCATAAAAAGTAAAGCACGGAATACATCTCGCATAATCATCATTAGTGTCTGATCAATCTGATCGGATGGTTTGGAATAAGATTTTAAGATTATCAGATCTGAATCGGAATTACTAGTCTATATTCTACCGACCCCACAAACCGATTAAACGGACCCTTGGAAAAGTGCAGAAGTCAAGTTAATTCTATCTTTTATTAACAACCAGACTTACCATAACCAGCAGGCAACATCAAAATACCAAAACCACATCACATTTTTGCCTGGAATTAATTATGACAATAACATGATACGATGGATTCAACAATATTGCATTAATGTTGGCAATTTATTGTTCGTTGTAACATTCGCTTTTAGAATAGGATCCGAATCGGAATCAGCCGATTTGAAACTTAGATCGGAATCGGCCGATTCTGATCAGACACTAATTATCATACTTGCAGGTTACTCATAAAAGCATTTTCAATATTGTTTAATATTTTGCAAGCTTAAAATGTAATAAATTTTCAAACGATTACTAACTTCATACAATACAGCTTATCAAAGAAATCCGGCTGGAACTCGGTTGAAACTGAAATTGTATTTTACAATTTTGTTAATTACGATGTTTTAAATCAGTTACCTAAATCAAATCTCATCGGCATGCACAAATAGTTCAATTACCTATTTAAGTCCAGCAAGATACTTCTTTTCAGTTTTGTAGATCATAATTGAAATTCAATTTACCATCATGTACTAGGTGAAACATAATTACACCTACGTGACTTTAGCAAACAGAGCTGTATTAACCCTGATTATACACGTGACTGCTGATGGAGTCTAGTCAGTGTATGATATGAGACGAGATTTGTAAATTGATATAAGATGTCCCCCTTGTTAGATATTGAGTTACCTTTCCTTAAACAATTTCTCCCTTATGGTATTTGCTCGATGTAAATATACCCATTAACATCAAATGCACAAGATGGAAGTATATAGCGTATAACATCCCCAAACAGACTGTACATGAGTGTCGTATATTCCTAGCGACTGGCCCAAACTGTTCGCGTGGCTCATGTCAACACTCAAAAATCCCGTAAGCGCTTAAGAAGTGTTATGTAGTTGCTGTGCACTGTGTATGTTTTTGGAAGGGATGCCACAATAGCCCAGACTATTACATAATTACTTCGACGGCTAACTATGCGGCCAATTAGTATTATTAGATATTCTGAGATTTGCCTTTGATTTTGATCTCTATAGAGAAAATGAAGAAAGAAAGTATGGCATATTTATCTTTGAGATGTGACTTAAAATATGAAATAAATTCAATTGTGAAACTTACGACTTCTGCTCTCTTGTAGGAGCGCCACACATATTGTACGAATTACGTCACAGAAATCGTTGCATTTATCCTCTTCTTATCACTTTATGCATCGGTATTTCATGAAAACCAAAAACCAAAAACAAACAAAAAAAAACAAAAACCGATTTCCGAATTGTCCGGCTAAAAAAAAGAAAAATTGCTTACCAGAGAGAATTTTCAATGAGAATTGACTCAAAAGAAGCCTCCATATTGAAATACACTGTTGAAATAAATGAATAATAATAATTGAAAAAGCTATTCGGCAACAGTTGTAGGAAACAATGAATTCCAAGTAATGCATTAATTTCGCTAGTTAATGATATGAGAAAAAATGGCAACCGATAATTAATGCAATAAAAAATCAATCTTTGACGAATGAAATCTGGTGTTCTTTAATAGATCCTCCTTTTGCACATACAAATTAAAATTTCATTAGACATTATATAGATAATTATGTACCTAGACGCTAGATATTTTTTGAGTTTGTAATAATAATGAATTCTAGACAGAGTCAAATAATGTCTAAAATATGTCAGAACAAACCTCATCTGTCTTTGAACTTGAGGACAGAGTTGGACTTTTTATAAGCGCCGTTGAGTCATTACCCGAAACTTGTATCACTGTGGAATTTATTAATTTGAAATGACGACAATATCTTAATACTTAATTGAGTACTCACGTACCTAGCCTTGAGGTATAAAAGTAGAATAGTACTAAATCGTAATAAAATAGATATAACGTTAGATATTAATCATAATTTTCTCTTCAGCATGTTTTATAAGAAATAGGGAAAAAATTGGTAAAATTTCTTTTTGATAGCCATTTTCAATGTTATTTTATATCCTCCATTTTCATTCATCATTGTTACATTCTAAAACGTTTTGAAAGAAACCCGAAAAGTTAGTATAATTTTGAATCACAGAGCTCGATGCAAGTAGTCTTCAACTTACAGTCTGATTTGAGCAGCTAATGTGCTTCACGGATACTAAAAGGTAAATCAGATAGGCAGCCAGCTATTTTAACCTTATTGTCCTAGGAAATATTAATGATAACATCACAACATCTTTGGTCTGGAGCAGTTTATATATTGGTCGCATATAAAGTGTCCCATCTAGATGACCAAGATTCCCCTCACCAGCATTTCTTCATCATAGATAATTGTCTAAATACAAACACAGTTTTTCGAAAGAAGTGAATTAATTTCTAACGGCGTTAAATTTGGTGTTCTCCTTGTTGTCGCATTTCAATTTGATGTGGGAATATAAGCTACTTTCAGATGCTGATATTAATACACGTGCAGGTATAACTACTATGCACTGATATGTAGAGTAATGCGTATCCCATGTGGATGACCCAATTCGTGTAGCAAATTAACTTGTCTTACATATGAATTATACTTTGCTTCATTACTCAAGTCAGGCGAATAATTTCGTTATATGATTCGGTTTGATGGGGGAACTTATTAGAAGACGATGTCTTATTCACACAGTGCGAGTGTATTTCAATTTGGAAATCAGTGTGGATTTGAATATCTATTTCAAGAATTACTGTCTGTAGCAATCTTTTTTGACATTCCCATCAAAATCAAGAGAATTTCTACACAGATTTACAGTGATTACAGATGTAATTTAATAAGAATAGTTGGGTAGTATCATTTCTTCTAGCAGAACGACTTAACTTCAGCATCCTGTCTGCTCAAACTATAAATACCTTTTCATTAAAAACAATACTTTCTCTCTCGTCCATTATTGGTCTGTGTGTGGCCCATGCAGATTCTGTGTCATTGGTATTAGCCCTGCAATCTGTTAGAATTTGAACAAAATCAATTTGTCCGAACATTATGAAAATATTGGATTTCTATGAAAAAGGCATGAATGTTTCGAATTAATCTGTTGACGACATTTTGAACGTGTTCGTGCAAGTAAAATCATTTAAAGATGATTATGTATCATTCAAAGACTCTGCTAATTATTATGCCAAAATTGCGTTATTCTGACATTTGTAGGTTATTAGTAGGCAAAAACTTGACATGATGAATGACTGATAATAATCTTTTAAGTGACTGATATTTTCCATCATCAGAAGTAGGTAGCAAAGTAGTATAGTTTTATTCTTTGTTTGGAGGTGATGTATCATTAAGTGTTACTTAGGTAAACATTTTGTCTCAAAAAATAATCTATTTTCTGCTGTTGACAGTTAGAAGATTACTAAAAATGAATTTCACGGTAAGTATTATAATAAATCGTAATAGCCCATTAAATGTTTACAAAATGTAAACTTTCCCGCCTCCAAATGTTTTGTATATATATGAATAGACCGCACATAGGCTTACATGGACTAATGGACATGGACTGCTTAAAATGATTTACATTTACAAATATGCTGATTTTTCAAAAGCTGAGAAACAAATTTGCTTATCAAAATATTTGTACACGTGCAGTAATCAGTTAGGACCGCGCACGGTTTTCAGTGATCACAATGATCACTGATTACAGTGAACATTTGTAGAAACTTGATGTTGCCGATTGCCTCAAGTAAACTTCATGTAAATCTTTCCAGATGTTGAATTCAAGTACAAATGATATCCCATGATACAGTGCAAGTATGTATCCCTAGTTTCTGATATCCATGTGGCCTTCAACTACTCAGTCTGCTTAGATAATTGACAAAAACCAGCAGTATTTAGAGGTATTATGGGCCTGTAAAGATAAGTTAAATTACCACCAAGGACTGTAATTTTGGGATTATTGATGATATTTTCATTAAATTAAGACCTTGATCTTATAACAGCAGGTGCTAATGTTTAGGTGTCTGTTTTTTAAACCTGGTGTTGGTTTTCTGAAAAGTTCGTGTTTTGGTATTTTTACCAGACTGATCATTGAAATCAGTGAACGATGATCACTATTACCAGTGTTCAAAGAAATATTCTTCTGAACCAGAAAATTATGATATACATATTTGGTGACTGTCACCTCAAGGCAGACTAAGAAGCTTTGTTGAAACATGTTTTTAAAGTTAATCGGAGACAAAATAAAATGAAGTTCATTCTTTATTTGCCTGCTAAAGCGAATTCTTTGATCTTAAAATTATTCTCTGGTAATAATTCTTGGATTAAATTCATAATTAGCTATTTTTATAATAGTTCAACCATGGTTATCATCAATACATGTATTCATATTGCAAAACACCTCTATTTTGTTACTTAAATCTTGTTAAATAATGATATTTTTAATGGATTCCATTGTTTTCTATGCACTGTGAACTTTGCAATCTCATCTCTTTTTTGAAAAATCTAAAGAGGGCAGTATAAAAATATCACTAATATTAGTGATCATAGTGATCACTGAAAACCGTGCGCGGTCCTTACTGGTAATATCCCCGGAGGCGCGGGGGGGGGGGGACTTACATTGAAAAGGTATATACGTATATGTGCCTGCCTTTTGGGGTAATTTTTTTAGGATTTTGGTATATCAATGGGGTGGTTTTCTGCAAAAAAATCACCCAATTTGTGTAAAATTGGGTGCTTTTCCATTAAAATTGGTATATTGATGGGTGGGTATTTGAGCCAAAAATAGGTATAGAGATGGTCAGTTTTGATCAGGTGGTCAGAGTCCGGCAGGCACATACACATACAAAAAATTTGAAGAACCCCCCACTCCGGGGTAATATCTATAGATTAGTAAGTATTCCATGTAGATTACCCAATTCGTGTTGAAAATTAATCTTTCGTGTAATGCACGTTGCCTCAATACTCAAGCGACGAGAACAATTCCATTATAATGATAAGGCTTAATGGAACTAACAAAAATACAAATTTCATTTCTCAGATGCAACAGAAATCTAAATCATTTAATGGGTTCTAGCTAATATTCATTTGCAAGTCATCATTATCCGTAGTAAATCTTTCTATTCTTTTCGACGAGGGAACTTATCAGAAGACAGAATTCTAATTCACTAAGTGCAGGTGTATTGCAATAGAAATGAAATCATGGATGCTTATATTCATTTCACAAGTCATCAATATTCTTATCGTAGCGAATCTTATCATTCTTTTTGACATTTTTCTCCCTAGTCGGGACAATTTTCCAGACGTTGAAAACAAATCCTACTAGCTTCCAGTAAAGAGAACAATTTAGTTGAAATGATTGGATTAATGAGGGAACTCGTTTGTCAGAAGACAAATGCCCCATTCAGAAAGTGCAGGTGTATCGCAATCTGCAGGAATCATTATAGTTGTTAATATTCATTTCACGATTTCACGAGTCATAAATATCAGTAGCAAGTCTTGCCATTCTTTTTGACAATCTTTCAAAAATCAGCAGGATTTCCGAGACTTATAAGAAAAATATAGAAAAATTCTACTATTTAAGTGAAGAGAGCAGTTAATCAAAATTAAATAAAATTATTGGATTTGCTAATATTCATTTCACGAGTCATCAATATCATCGGCAAATCTTAGCTTTCTTTTTTACATTTTCCCTACGATCAAGATAATTTTCCAGCTTCAAGTGAAAGACAACAATGTTTAAATGTTTGTATTGATGAGGGAACCCATTAAAAGACAAAATTTCTAATTCACAAAGCGCAGGAGAATAGAAATATGAATTATTTAGGATTCTAGTATTTATTTCACGAGTCATCATTATCTGTAACAACTCTTCTTTTTTCTTTTGGACACTTCTCTAAAAAACTTCTCTTCTGGCTGTGAAAAATCCTGCTAGCTTCAGGTAAAGAGAACAATTGTGTTCAACTGATTGGATTTGATGAGGGAACTTAATAATAGACACATTTCTATGCTGTACAGTGTAAGTGAATAGAAATATGAATCATTAAGAATGTTAATATTTATTTTGCTAGTCATCAATACCTGTAGTCTGATCTTCTTTGAACCAAGGACTTCTCATGTAATTTTCGCCGCACGTTCTTTCTCAAGTTATGCTCCTAATATTTGAAATCAACTCCCTGCCAACATCTGGAATGCAAACTCTATCAACATTTTCAGAAGTTTGTTGTAATCTCGGTAAGTCCGTCTAGAAGGACCACGGGCAGCAAGCGAAGCGAATAGCCCTCGAAGCTCGCTTCGCTCGCTGCCCGTGGTCCTTCTAGACGGACTTATCTCGGTCTTACTAAGGATGGGTTTACACTGTGACGACATCGATGGGAGGTAGCGAATTTGGTCATCAAATGTTTTAAACTTGGTGATGACATTAAATTAGTTGTGACTATTACCTCTCTGAGGTTGAAAGAGAAACAAATCTCCATACCATATTATACCGCCATTAAAGAGGATCTGTAAAAAAACGTTAAATTCTTGTTTATTAAAGCACCTTTACCACCTTCATATTTGTAAAATTATTCCATTACAAACTATCATCATGGGGGAGCATATATTTTATGTAGCTCTCAATGGCATTGAAAT
Organism: Ophiothrix spiculata; assembly: GCA_000969725.1. Taxonomy (NCBI): domain Eukaryota; kingdom Metazoa; phylum Echinodermata; class Ophiuroidea; order Amphilepidida; family Ophiotrichidae; genus Ophiothrix; species Ophiothrix spiculata. The sequence goes on from JXSR01S021280.1 coordinate 128,878, forward strand.
AAACTTGCCGTTTGGTACGTAAAACAGGAAAATAACCGTCATGTCCATTATGTATCTGTTCATTTGCGTTAACATTACAAATCAAACACACTCATCCGAGAAATTTATCGTTGACATATTCATGAACGTTTATCTAAAAAATAACAACGGTAAAAAACAGCCTCTGCAGAACCTGTCATAAAGGATACTGCCCACATCAAGAAGATACAACTTATCCTTGGTATTACAGCATCTTTGATTTGTAACTTTATATTCACTACAAAATCCCTGAAGGCAGCTACCCTGGGGCTCTTATATGACTCGACTTTTCCCAGGTCAGTATGAGTCCTTTCCAATAGTGATACCGCCGATCGGTTAGGTTCTTGAAAGGATTTTCCTTTTCTTGATCAGATTATATGTGACATTGCTCCCTTGCAAATAATAGGCATAGGGCTGAGAATACGTATTGTGTTCACAACATAAAAATCAAAAATTTAACTGAGCATTACAAAATATTTAACACAATGAAGCGAATTTTTGTGTTAATACATGTACTAGAATGGTCGTTAATCTTACAAATAACATTTCATTTTCAAGATACAAAATAAAACTAATACTTTACTTGTGCCCAAATCAACCAATTTATTGTTGAACAAACAAGACATAACGTTTTAAATTATTCAGGAGATCTAAGTTGTCCAGGTACAGAATACCTAGATAATCATTCACTTAAAGCTACTTAAGAAACATGCAAAATAATTGGCGTTCGAAATTGATAGAAATGATTAACAATGATGGTTTATGGCTCGCAATTACTCGCCATTGCCTTTATAATTGGTCGTGTCAATGTCCCTGATGGTGTACCTTACCACTACTTACATATGCATCAAGCGAGTGCTGGAGGGAACTCTGGAGGGTTTTTTCATCTATATAGGTTGTTCAAGTCTGTATATAAATAAAAGCAACAAAAACAGATGTCATGTCCAATATAACCGATACAATGTCGTACGAATTTCACTTACAAGACCATTGGACATATGCTGCATCATCATCCAGTTTTTTCAAAAATGGAGGGTTTATTACTCCAATAAATAGGTGGGTGTTCAATGATTTATTTGCGTCAAATAACTATTGCTAACAAAAAAATATTTTTCTTAATATCTCCATTTTGGTTGTATACAACTACACATGATAAAGAATGACGTAATGATCACTCATACATTATAGTATACATGTTCCAAAAATATTTGTATTATTTTATTTTACATCACAAAACTCAATCGTTCAAGTTTGATCAGGTTTTATCCTATTTTTCAACTGATGTATTTTTTTTAACTGGTAACAAATTATTCCGATTTCCACCGTACTAATGCATCTGCAGGATGTTTAATTGTCTGTGTGCTTGTTTGTTTATTTGCAAAATCGTTATTACCCCCGCCCCCTTTTTTTTTAAATGAGAAATCAAATTCTGAGGTATGTTAAAAAGTGTCCAATGCACATTGGGAATTTTTAAATTGTTTTAGTTGGTAAGTCTTTTTCAATAATACCTTGTCAAATGTATTTTGAAAATTAATAATCCATACGATACTTGTAATGAAAGTTAACCTATTTCACCTTACTTAACCGCCAAAACGACAATACAAGACTTGGACATTTAATACACCCTATCCCTTTTCTAGCTAAATTCGAACACCTTCTTTCAGGCTGTGTGACAGAAAATCAGCATACACCTATGTAAGTTGATAATAAAGATAAAAAGCACCAAAAATATATTCAAACATTATTTTGATAAATTCTACTTATTTTAAATTTTACCCACCTTCCAGGCACCGCTGTTTCTGTAATTAATTGTATTGCAACAGGGTTATGTAAAACGGGAAAACGGGTACCGGAACACAGACACTGTAATTATATCGAAATTTGATTGGCTTCCATTTACGTAAGAAATAAGAGTCTTTTGCTTCAAGATTCCTTAAAGTAAAACAACGCTTATTGCTAAGGTATGACTGCTTTAATCGTTACCATTACAATTATCTTGGTCGTTTATCATTACCATTACCGCTGCAATTATCTCTCAACTATCACACTATATAGCTAACTGACCTGCGTTGTTCATAAGCGAAAACATGATAGAGTGTACTAGCTTAAATATCAAAGTACTGTTTTTAGAAGAAGCAAAACGTAATTGCAATATCCCTTCATGAAGTTCATGATATGTGACTTTTGTTATTCAAAGATGACGTTGGCCTGACGCAGTCATCAGGACGTATATACATAACCTGTTGGATACGAGTACTGTAGTCTGATTTTTCCTGTTTTACTTGACCCTTAATATATATTATCTTTAAAGGAATTTGATGATCGAAGAAAAGCAGTACAGAAGGGCCAATGTAATTATAACACATGTATAGTTTGAAAGTACAATTTATGATCCACTTTTCATCATCAAGGTCACCTCTATCAATTTTGAGCTTTAT
>JXSR01S021280.1:131383-143710 GCA_000969725.1 Ophiothrix spiculata
TTCAAACATTATTTTGATAAATTCTACTTATTTTAAATTTTACACACCTTCCAGGCACAGCTGTTTCTGTAATTATTGGTATTGCAACAGGGTTATGTAAAACGGGGAAACGAGGTACCGGAACTCAGACACTGTAATTATATCGAAATTTGATTGGCCTCAATTTACGTAAGAATAAGAGTCTTTTGCTTCAAGATTCCTTAAAGTAAAACAGCACTTATTGCTAAGGTAGGACGACTTTAATTGTTATCATTACAATTCATTACGGCTGAAATTATCTCTCAACTATCACACTATATAGCTTACTGACCTGCGTTGTTTATAAGCGAAAACATGATAAAGCGTACTAGCTTAACTATCAAAGTACTGTTATTAGAAGCAACAAAACGTAATTGCAATATCCCTTCATCAAGTTCATGATATGTGACTTTTGTTATTCAAAGACGACGTTGAATTGACGCAGTCATCAGGACGTATACATAACCTGTTGGATATGAGTACTGCATTCTGATTTTTCCTGTTTTACTTAACCCTTAATATATATTATCTTTAAAAGTAACTTGATGATCAAAATACAGCAGTGCAGAAGGACCAATGGAATTATAGCACACGTATAGTTTGAAAGTACAATTCATGATCCACTTTTCATCCTCAAGGTCACCTCTATCAAAATTGAGCTTTTTAGCTAGGAAGAATTCTTGACTGGTATAGGTTACAATCCCCAAACAATTCTTTCATATGTGCTTGCATTTTCGAGATAAGTGAGAAAATGTGTCATTCTCTACCTCTAATTACTGTCGGGGCTCCGACAGAAATTATAACAAAGTAGCCTATTGAGATTCTTTAATGCTGAAAAACATGTAACTTGAAGGAAGTTACAAAAAAAGGAATGGTCGGAAGTAAGTGAAATTTTCAACATACGTTTATGTTGTTCTCTTCTTTATAGTTAGCTAAAAAAAGAGGATGTGACGTTTGTCACGTCAGAATCATGAATTGCACCTTAAGGCAATCTTGCAAAAGAGAGCTAAAGAAGTTATGGCACCTAATGTCTTTCTGCAAATTGAAAAAATTGTAGAAATGACATTCAGGTGAATCTGTAAAAAGATAAAAATAGTGTACACTCTTGTCCAAAAGGATGGTATGACAATTTGGAAAGTGGTTAGAAAACATAAAAGCAATACAGTCATATTACCAGACATTCCATTTTATGTGATGGTATTAATGTAATTGCGTTAGAAGGAAAGTCATGCGGTTAATTGACAATATTAGAATACCGCTGAGTAATTCATCGAGTTACAATCTGCATTACGCAAAATGATGAGATATTTTAATATCTCATCATTTAAAGACAGTTTAACGAATAATTCAAATGAGATATGCATGCATGTTACATATTTCAAATGTCAAGTGAAAGTTGATGCTGTTGCATTGTTCAAATGCCACATAAAAAGAGGAATTTCTTGTAACAGCATAAAGCGTTTAACATCTCTTTTGTCAATGATCAAGCGCAATTATGTTTGGGAAGATGTAACACCTGCAAACCAAATGTATATCTCAGTACTACTAATATGAGCATTGTTTACTAGTGACGTACTCTATTTTTGCTTTCCTTAGATAATTCTTTCAAACTATTTGTTATGAATGCATACATAAATTGTAAACAAAATGCCATAGACTTTCAAGTTTTTGCTTATTAAATCATACGACGATGTGCGAGGAGACCCTGGTTTAGTTTTGAACCAAACGCCCCATGTCAATAGCATTTTTCACTCCGCCATCAGAGTACGTATCCTCTGAGTACGTATATACTATCTACAGATTTTTCCTTTACAGTCGTTAAACCAAGCTATATAAAATTGGGAAAAATGCATTTGCAAGTCACCTAGCGTTTATTCACTGATGATTATCATATAAATGGATGATATGAAAACTTGAAAAAATCTTCCATGAGGAATTTAGCAAATCGAAAATATATCCCTGCTTATCTCATCAGAAGCCATGTTTTATTCAACCGGTTAAGTTTTTAAATGTCAACTTTTTCGGAATACAGTATATTGACACGGGCTTTAATAAAAATCGTTTGAAAAAACGTGTAAATGTCAATTCATTCATGAATGAAGAAAACTGCCATAGACATTTTATCCCAATTTGTGTTTTTAAGGGGAAAATCAATTTCTGAACAGCATACACAATAGTGCTACAAAATTGTGGTTTACCTTCGAACAGTACTGCCTTCGAAATGCAAATATAAATTTCGGGTCTTATGATGGTGGTGATTGGGCCAGGGAGGGGATATTGATGGATTTCTGAAACACAAATTTTCTTGTAAGATATTGAAACCATGGTCAGGATTGGCAATATCAATTTATATAGGCAATTTACCACGGTAAATAGTGTGAATATACATTTTTTATACCACTTTTGTAACAATCACGTGATAACATACCAATTTACGATCATCTAACGAAATCTTATTTATGGAATGAAACGTGTTTCAAAAAAGAAAGTGATCTCCATTAGCACTTGATTGTTTTACATTTCGAATATGACCGTCCATCCAAAACCAGTCGTAAATGCAGTCTCTTATCATTTTCGCTTTTTTTCGTGTACTGAAAATGTTTCGTCATGTGCTAGCAACAGCGGGAATTTTAAACATCGTAAAACCAAATGGTACAACGAGTTCGTAAATGTCCCGATGACAGCGTTTACAAGTTATCGAAGCTGTATTAGATGTTGCATTGTCGTAGAACTTCCAAATCCAATTGGTAGAATCCACTCCACAACTATTATTCCTGTAATACGAATCTTGCATAATACGTCCGCTTTGGTACATAAATCGTAAGACCACAGTAAAAACTTATAGCACGGGCTCAACAAGTGTATTTTACCAATTTAAATTAGTAAAGCACGCCGAAAAACAAGTTTTTGTTTTCAGTGCAGGGAGTAAAATGTATAGGTGAGATAAACGCGTTCAAAGATCAGTAAGCCCTATATTTCTGTTGATCGTCCTCAAAATATACAGATTTCAATATCAATTTCGGCAAATTACGACCTTGATATGCATTTTCGCAGTATCGCAAAATGAAGTTTACTGCATTTACGGCTTCTTTTAGATGGACGGTCACATAAATGAAAATTTTGCTTATGAAACATCTAAAATTAAGCTAAATTTGACGAAGATATATTTTTTCATAATGGGGATTGTAAATGTCATACATGTAGACAGTAGTTTTTATATATTGTTTTTTAATAGAAACAGAATCAGATTCACATTTCAAACATTCTTTTCGTTTAACGCCTAATTATTTTAAAAAAAATGAACAAATGATAGCAATCATGATCATGAATTCGGTATTTTACCTTGTATACTTCTAATAGAAAAAGTATTTCTTACAAAAAGATGAATCTACACTGAAGTGATGGGTCAATCTATATATAGAGCAGGTTAATATTGTTTTCCTTGTACAAAGCGTTAATCCAGTTGGTAATTGAATAAATATTTCAATTTATTTCCCACCATGTCGTCATTAGACTTTATTTTGGCTTCTGAACGCGAAAGGTGCAGAAGCATTTAAACTGCAGCTGTTGTAAACTAATCAAAGCAATGCAAGCAATACGTCGATCCTGGGTTTCCACCCGGAAGTCAATCTTTACCGAAATTTTAGCCCAAACACAGTTTTGCCTATAAAACTAATAAGCCGTGACATTAGCTCCTGCAATAATATACATGACAGCGTGTAATTTGAATTGTTGTTTGGAATGGGTGGTTGCGCAATTTCGGTAAAGATTGATTTCCGGTTGAGAAACCCAGGATCGACGTATTGACTACTATCCTGGAAAACGGTCTAATGTTAACAAAATATTACGGGCACTTGTGAAATCCTGCGCACATCGTAGTGATTTGGTCAACAACGTAGGCACAAGGAAAACTCCATTGTTAATTTCAAAACAAGGTCATCTTATTATAGATGAAAAGTGAAGCAAAGAGATTATGCAGAAGGACTCGGCCAATTAGCACCAAGTAGGTGACCACATTTCACATAAATACATCAATTATCAACGCTTGATCACTCAACAAATTTAGTACCGACGTCAATTAAAACCTTTGTTCTGCTAGTGCTATGTGAGCTGAATATGTCTATAAACATGATACATAATATAACGAAATGTTTTACAAAAGGATGAATAAAATATGATCCAGTATTCGTAAAAAGCATCCTCAAAGGCAGTCACTATGACTACCAAATATGATGAGTTAAAAGTTCAAACTCATTGGTGTCAAAATTTGAAGTTGACATGCATTTTAAACTTTGTTTTTTCCAGTTTTATACGAAGATTTCGAATATTTTTAACATCAATGACAAATTATTACATAAAATAAGAATAAATTACATTGAAATTGAAACTAAAAGACAGTGACGATTCTCAACAGCTGAATGCAATGTTGCATGATACAAGCATGATATTGCGATATACGTATTGTCACCATCTTTTGAACCACGACCGTATAGCGTCAGTCGAGTTTTCTAATTTTTCATTGTCTTAAAATTAGACCGAGAGCTTAGAAGCTCGAGGAAATATATAATATGTTGCAATCACCTGCGCTCAAAAATATGCCAGGTACAGGGAATAATTTACCAGATTCTTTGGAATCACGACTGTAGTCTAGTCTCCAAGTGTCCCTTTTCTAGTCCATTTCCCATGGTTATGCGGGTGAACAGAAATGAAAAGAAAAACCAAAATATTGGTTTATTTTAATTTTTAAACTTATCCTTGTCTACTCTGATCACCCATATGTCTCTAATCATATCTACTATTTTTGTTTGCACATTTAGATCAGATAAAGTAGAAAAGCATTCAAACTTTCATTTATCCCAATTTTTCTTTATAATTTTTTAACTTGTAAATTGTGTAAACATTTTGCTATAAAATCTCTAAATATCGGTTATTATGAAGATAAATTATTTTATAAGGAAGGAAAATGGTAGTTCTAATGCGTCCTGTAAATTTCAAATTCATATCTTTCAAAATGACGATTTTTAATTTCATGGGGACAAGTGGCGTGCCAAGGTTTTCAATATTGGGGTGCAACATATCCGGGCAACATATGAACCTCAAATAGTACACCCATCAAATTTTACGTAGCTTTTGAAGAAAAAATAGCTGGAATATTTTTGAACAACCGAATTTTAATAAAGTTCATGCAAACTTGGTGAGTAAAAATTATTGGCTTTATTGGAGCAGCCTTAACAAAAAAAAGTTACAAAGGGAGGTAAATATAACTGGTAAAAACAAAGTTTAAATGTTTTCATTGCATTAAGTATTAATGCTGTCGGAGATAGTTTGATGAATACTTTAATTTACTTCCCACCACGTCGTCATTAAACTTCAGTTTGGCTCCTAAATGCCATAAGTATACGGAAGCGTTTACATCAGCTGTTGTGAAATAATCAAAGCAATACTATAGGCAATCAGGTTTTAACCCAATATAGGCGAACTTGTGATGTATGTCACACAATGGCCGATATACGAGCTAGAATAAGGAACTGTTGCCAACTTATTGTTTTCCCAAATTCCTAAACTTCATTCTTCAAAATATTCCCAAATATAAAAAGAGTCTACTTAGTGTAAAGTTTTCAACCTCATTATCATTGATTTTGGTGTTAACTACTCTACATTCCGTAGCAGAAACTTTCCAGAATTAAGTTTCGACGAGTAAATGAGCTTAAATGGAAGAAATTGTAGAAAAAATATAGAATGGAGAGGAATATAGAGAATAGAAATAGCCTAGAGTGAAACTATACTTTTTTATTGTTATGTCAGAATTTACTTGGAAGTTGTATTTGGACCATCAATCTATACATTTCCTTAACTGCTTGTAATCTTATGTCTGCTTCGTTGTTATGCAGATCATGTATGTGCGATATTGTATGAAAATATCTGGGGTAATAGAAACTCCAATATTTAACATGTTTCTAGATGACCCAATTCGTGTTCAACATTTCCGCAAACAATACGTGACAAAGACATAACATGTTGCTTCACCATTCAAGAGCTATGTGGACGATGCAGCGTCTAATAAATTAGCAATATGGAAATGACGTGTTGCCATACATTTTTGAAACTTTTTTTGGTTATTTTTATCGAAGATCGAAGAGGTTTTAAGTATTTCTTTGGGGATTTTCAAGTTTATCTTATTTCTTTGTTATTCCATAACAAAGACTTAATCTACACTGCATAAAAAGTAAAGCAGAGAATACATCTCGCATAATCATCATAAGTGTCTGATCGATCTGATCGGATGGTTCGGAATCGGACCGATTTTAAGATTATCAGATCTGAATCGGAATTACGACAAATTTATATTCTACCGAGCCCACAACCCGATTCAACGTACCCTAGAAAAAATGCAAAAAGACAAGTTAATTCTATCTTTTATTAACAACCAGACTTTTATTATTAACCAGCAGGCACTATCAAAATACCAAAACCATTACACATTTTTGCCGGGAAATAATTATGACAATCACGATACGATGGATTCACCAATATTGCCTTAATATAATGTCGGCAATTTATTGTTCGTTGTAACATTCGCTTTTAGAATAGGATCCGAATCGGAATCAGTTCGAGCATAACTGTTTACTGTGGTAAATATTCCGAAAATTGCGTACGCTATGAAGTTTATCGTCCATTTTTTTTTACATCCGAAACGAAATCGCAGGTGTAAAATGTGAATGTTGAAATATCAAGCTTTAATAAGTAATACACCTCAATTCATGTCGTTTCCTATTACACCGTGTCGCTCGAAATATTCAAAGAATTATTCAGAAAACAGAACAAAATGTGCAAAAAGTTAATTCTATCTTTTATTAACAACCAGACTTACCATAACCAGCAGGCAACATCAAAATACAAAAACCATTAGGCTCATTCCAGTAGAAACTGAACCTTTTTTGATTTCAAGCAAAAAATTAGCTTTTTTATTCGACCACATAAACATGTTTTTCAATCATACATGTGTTACTTGGTACGTGAGAAGTATTTTCCAATCAGAAATTGTTAAGTTTTTATATCCGTGCATGAATGAGCACATGTTTTGTTTCAAAAATGTCACAAACGTTACCAAAAAGTTACACCAAAATGTCACAAACGTTACCAAACGTTACAACACAAAACAATGCATTAAAATAAATCCTGGCGATATAATGTTCTGTATATTTTATGAAATATTTGTAAATATGTTTCCCATAATCGGTGTAAGGCGCAATAAAAAAAATCGTTGACACTTCCGAGAAATTGTACTTTGAAGTGATTAGGAGCAAAAAAACATTTCCGTGCGCGGTCACAAACGTTACCGAACGTTACATGGACTTTACTCAGGATTTTGGCAATTGATTTAATTTTCAAACATCTACATGTCTTGACCCCACCAGTGAGCACCAATATCAACAACAAACTCGTTGATATAATGTTTATGCTAGGTTCTGTGGCCATTTAAAAGTGAAATTTTTCAATTTTTCGGTCACAAACGTTACTTTGAAATGAGTCATTTAATACATATTTTTGCCTGGAATTAATTATGACAATCACATGATACGATGGATTCACCAATATATTGTTCGTTGTAACATTCGCTTTTAGAATAGGATCCGAATTGGAATCAGCCGATTTGAAACTAAGATCGGATTCCGATCAGACACTAATTATCATACTTGCAGATTGCTCATTAAAGCATTTTCAATATTGTTTAATATTTTGCAAGTTTAAATTGCAATAAATTTCAAAAACGATTACTAACTTCATACAAACAGCTTATTAGTTATCAAAGAAATCCGGCTGAACTCGGCTGAAACTGAAATTGTATTTTACATTTTTTTGTTAATTACGATGTTTTAAATCAGTTACCTAAATCAAATCTCATTTAAGTCCAGCAAGTTTTGTAGATCATAATTGAAATTCAATTTACCATCATGTACTAGGTGAAACATAATTACAGCTACGTGACTTTAGCAAACAGAGCTGTATTTACCCCGATTATACACGTGACTGCTGATGGAGTCTAGTCAGTGCATGATATGAGACGATACTTGTAAATTGATATAAGATTTTCCCCCTTGTTAGATATTGAGTTACATTTCCTTAAACAATTTCTCCCTTATGATGGTATTTGCTCGATGTAAATATGCCCATTAACATCAAATGCTCAAGATGGAAGTATATAGTATAACATCCCCCAACAGACTGTACATGAGGGTGCTCCGACAAAGTGAGCACAAAATCACCAATGGAGAATGTTGAGTAAATGTGGTTTGCCCTGGCAAAATGAGCGGAAAGTGAAAACATTTTCCGTGCCTATTTATTGTCGTATTTTCCCGGCGACTGGCCCAAACTGTTCGCGTGGCTCATGTCAACACTCAAAAATCCCTTAAGCGCTTAAGAAGTGTTATGTAGTTGCTGTGCACTGTGTATGTTTTTGGAAGGGATGCCACAATAGCCCAGACTATTACATAATTACTTCGACAGCTAACTATGCGGCCAATTTAGTATTATTAGATATTCTGAGATCTGCCTTTGATTTTGATCTCTATATGGAAAACGAAGAAAGAAAGTATGACATATTTGTCATTAGAGATGTAACTAAAAATATGTTATACATTCATTTATCCTCTTCTTATCACCTTATGCATCGGTACATTTCATGAAAATCGAAAAAAAAAACCGATTTGCAAATTGTCGGGCTAAAATAAGACAATTGCTTTCCAGAAAGAATTTTCAATGAGAATTGACTCAAAAGAAGCAGAGCATATTGAAATACACTGCTGAAATAAATAAATAATAATTATTGAAAAAGCTATACGGCAACAGTTGTAGGAAAGAATGAATTCCAAGTAGAGCATTAATTTGGCTAGTTAATGATAAGAAAAAAAGGGCAACTGATAATTAATGCAATAAACAAAATCGCTCTTTGACGAATGAAATCTGATGTTCTTTAATAGATCCTCCTTTTGCACATGCAAATTATAATTTCATTAGACATTATATAGATAATTATGTATACCTAGACACTAGATATTCATAAAGCATTCCGTATTTCCGATATTATGATAAATTTTTTTGAGTTTGTAATAATAATGAATTCTAGACAGAGTCAAATAATGTCTAAAATATGTCAGAACAAACCTCTTCTAAGTTCTACCTTGGAACTTGTGAACAGAGTTGGACTTTTTATAAGCGCCGTTGAGTTATTACCTAACTTTTACCACTGTGGAATTTATTAATTTGAAATGACGACAATATCTTAAGACAAATTGAGTACTCAAGTACTTAGCCTTGAAGTATAAACGTAGGATAGTACTGAATCGTAATAATATACTAGTAGATATAACGTTAGAGATTAATCATAATTTTCTCTTCAGCATGTTTTATGAGAAATAGCAACTGCAGTTTGGATTTGGGAAAAATTGGTAAAATCACATTTTAAATGGCCATTTTGAATGTTATTTTATACCTTCCATTTGTATTCATCATTGTTACATTCTAAACTTTTTGAAATAAACTCTGAAAGTTGGTATGATTTTGAACCACAGAGCTCGATGCAAGTAGTCTTCAACTTATAGTCTGATTTACACAGGTAATGTTCATCACTGACTCTAAAGAGTAAGTTTTTCATGGTCATTGAAAGACGTTATAATGATATCTTTTACTGTTAAAACGTTGGATCAACATCGCCCAACAATTTTCTATTTCCTTAGCCTAAGAAGAAAAGTTAAATCCGCTTTTTTACAAATATTGCAATAGTAGAGTTTATGAAAACAAAAATGCACACTGAAAATAGGATTACCTAGAAAGTCGCCATTTTGATATATCTTGTTCAATGTTTAATGTTTTCAAAGTGTAGTGAACAGAAATGAAATAAAATTGTTACATCGTGTATATATGTTCATTCATCTATTTAGAAATAGGCAGTAGACATATTTTAGACATAATTTGACTCTGTCTAAAATTCATTGTTATTACAGACTCAAAAAAGTTGAAAAAAGTGTTATTTCATTTCACTTTTACAATGTATATAGATTTTTCTGCACGTGATCGGTAAAATGTTCGCTACTTTCATTGTAGTGGAATAAAACTCCTACATATATTAATTATGTTAACCTAAGCAGAGAACTTTGTCTTTTTATCCATATTGCAACTATTTTCCTCAATACGTAGAGTTTATAAAACAAAAATGCACACTGAAAAAATTACCAGTCGTCATTTTGATATATCTTATTGACATGGGTCTGAAGCCTTACAACCTAATATTAAAGGTAGGGTAACATTTTATACCTTTACCTTTTTGGCCATCGACCGCATTCCGATTTAAACTTCTCTTTATACATTTTCTAGAACTTTTAAGTGCGGATTTAAAAATCCGAATTGTTTACTTATATCATGTATAATGCAACCATCATCGAAAATTCACTCTCATTACGAGTTTATGAAAGCAAAAATGCACACTGAAAAATGATTACTGGAAAGTCGCCATTTTGATATATCTTAATAACATGGGTCTGACAATCTAATACTAAAAGGTTTAGGGTAAAATTTAAACTTTCGATTGTTTGGTCAAAATCGACTGCATTCTGATTTAAACTACCCTTTACCAATTTTCGAACATCTTATGCAATAAAAGCACTTTTCAATTTAAGAATTGGGAGCAGATAGGCAACCAGCTATTTTTACCTTATTGTCCCAGGAAATATTAATGAATACATCACAACATCTTTGGTCTGGAGCAGTTTATATATAATTTGGATGCATATAAAGTGTCCCATCTAGATGAACAAGATTCCCCTCACCTCACATAGATGATTATCTAAATAATATACAAACACAGTTTTTCGAAAGAATTAAATTAATTTCTAACGGCGTTAAATTTGTTCTCCTTGTTGTGGCGTTTCAATTTGATGTGGGAATATCAGCTACTTTCAGATGCTGATATTAATACACGTTCAGGTATAACTACTATGCACTGATATGTAGAGTAATGCGTATCACATGTGGATGACCCAATTCGTGTAGCAAATTAACTTGTCTTACATATGAATTATACATTGCTTCAATACTCAAGTCAGGAGAATAAGTTCGTCATATAATTCAGTTTGATGGGGGAACTTATTAGATGACGATGTCTTATTCACACAGTGAGAGTGTATACCAATTTGAAAATCAGTGTGGATTTGAATATCTATTTCAAGAATTACTGTCTGTAGCAATCTTTTTTGACATTCCCATCAAAATTGAGCGAATATCTTCACAGATTTACAGTGATTACAGATCTAATTTAATAAGAATAGTTGGATAGTATAATTTCTTCTAGCAGAACGACCTAACTTCAGCATCCTTTCTGTTCAAACTATAATTACCTTTTCATTAAAAACAATACTGTCTCTCTCATCCATTATTGGTCTGTGTGTGACCCGTTCAGATTCTGTGTCATTGGTGTTAGCCCTGCAATCTGTTAGAATTTAAACAATTTGTCCGAACATTATGAAAATATTGTGGATTTATGCGAAAAAGGCATGAATGTTTCAATGTAATCTGTCTCTCTCATTCGTTATTGATCTGTGTGTGGCCCGTGCAGATTCTGTGTCATTGGTATGAGCCCTGCAATCTGTTAGAGTTTGAACAAAATCAATTTGTCCGAACATTATGAAAATATTGTATTTCTGCGAAAAAGGCATGAATGTTTATGTGTCATTCAAATACTCTACTAATTATTTATTAGTTATTGCGATATTCTGACATTTGTAGGTAATAAGTAGGCAAAAACTTGACATGATGAATGACTGATGAATGCTTAATAAATATTCATAATCATATAATCATAATCATAATCAGAATCATATTTATTTCCATCAAAAACATAACAAAACACGGTAAAAACGATGGAGGAGACACAACTAGAAGCAGAAGCCAGTAAATTGTTGTGCCCCCTGAAAAAAAATAAGTAGGGCCTAAATATAAAAAACAGTACGCATAAATAAAATACTAATTACATCAAAACTAAACGGAAAAGTAAACAGGGCTATTCACAACACACTCACTCTCACATACCACACCACCAAAAGGAGTCATAGGCACGAAGAAGGTAAAAACAAATAATGTATAATTATATCTACGAGGGTCATTCAAAAAGTTCTACCTGTTGTATCATAACTTTTGTTCTGTAAAAAGTAGCTACTTTAAAATTAGCACAACTATAGCTCAGAATGTCGTCTACATGTGGTCTAAAAATCATATCAATACTTTTTCTAGATTTTTGCAGGTGATCTGAAAACC
>JXSR01S021280.1:148681-162774 GCA_000969725.1 Ophiothrix spiculata
AATTCGTCGTTCAATACTTGTATGACGAATTCCACAACAAATTATAGTTTGTCATACTAGACCATTTTCATGACAACTTATTATTTGTCAAATGATGAAACACAGTTTTCAGTGTACGTAAAACAGGAAAAGAACCCTCATGTTCATTATGTTCATTTGCGTTAACATTTCAAATCGAACAAATTCATCCGAGAAATTTATTGGTTACATATTCATGAACGTTTATCTAAAAATAACAACGGTAAAAACAACCTTTGCAGAAACTGTCATATAAAGGATACTGCCCACATCAAGAAGATACAACTTATCCTTGGTTTTACAGCATCTTTGATTTGTAACTTTATATTCACTACAAAATCCTTGTAGGCATCTACCCTTGGGGCTCTTATATGACTCGACTTTTCCCAGGTCAGTAGGATGCCTTTCCAACAGTGATACCGCCGATCGGTTGGGTCCTTCAAAGGATTTTCTTTTTCTTGATCAGATTATATGTGACATTGCTCCCTTACAAATAATATGCATAGGGCTGAGAATACGTATTGTGTTCACAACATAAAAATCAAAAATTTAACTGAGCATTACAAAATATTTAACAAGTAATATCAACTCAATGAAGCGAATTTTTGTGTTAATACATGTAGGAGTACTAGAATGGTCGTTAAATTTACAAATAACATTTCATTTTCAAGATACAAAATAAAACTAATACTTTACTTGTGCCCAAATCAACCAATTTATTGTTGAACAAACAAGTTCTAAGTTGTCCAGGTACAGAATACCTAGATAATCATTCACTTAAGAAACATGCAAAATAATTAGCGTTCGAAATTGATAGAAATGATTAACAATGAAGGTTTATGGCTCGTAATTACTCGCCATTGCTTTATTGGTCGTGTGAATGTTCCTGATGGTGTACCTTACCACTACTTACATATGCATCAAACGAGTGCCGGAGGGAACACTGAAGGGTGTTCTCATCTATATAGGTTGTTCAAGTCTGTATATAAATAAAGGCAACAAAACCAAGAGATGTCATGTCCAATATAACCGATACAATGTCGTACGGATTTCACTTAAAAGAGCATTGGACATATGCTGCATCATCATCCAGTTTTGTTCAAAAATTTAGGGTTTATTACTCCAATAGATAGGTGGGTGTACAATAATTTATTTGTGTCAAATAACTATTGGTTACAAAAAAACCTTGTTTTAAATATCTTGATTTTGGTTGTATACAAGTCATACAGTAGGACAACATGATCACTCGTACATTATAAGATATATATAATATGTTCCACAACAGTATTTGTATTAATTGATTTCACATCACAAGACTCAATTATTAAGTTCAGGTTATGTCCTATTTTTTTAACTGATGCATTTATTTAAGTGGTAACAAATTATTCTGATTTCCACCGTACTTATACATCTGCAGGATGTTTTAATTGTCTGTCTGTTTGTTTGTTTGCAAAATCGTTATTCTCTAAAATGAGCAATCAAATTCTTTGGTATTATAAAAAAAATGTCCAATGCAAATTGTGAATTATTCAATATGTTTTAGTTGGTAAGTATTTTTTTTTCAATAATATCGTGTTAAATGTATTTTGAAAATTAATAATACTACGGTTCTTGTAATGAAAGTTATCCTATTTCACCTTACATAACCACCAAAACGACAGTACAAGATTTAATGCACCATATCCTTTTTCTAGCTAAATTCGAACACCTTCCAGGCTTTGTGACAGAAAAATCAGCATACACCTATGAAAATCGTAATTAAGATAAAATTCATCTAAAATATTTTCAAACATAATTTTGATAAATTCTACGTAGTTTAGTTTTACACACCTTCCAGGAACAGCTGTTTCTGTAATTACTGGTATTACAACAGGGTTATGTAAAACGGGGAAACGGCGTACCAGAACTCAGACACTGTAATTATATCGAAATTTGATTGCGTAAGAAATAAGAGTCTTTTGCTCTCTTGTTCTGTCTCGTCTTGATTATTGTAACGGTCTTTTATCATCTGTACCAAAATCGCACATCCTTCGCCAGCAACGTCTTCAAAATTGGGCTGCTCGAATTATTTTTATTTTATACAGACGACATGAATCTTCACCATTGTTAAAAGGTCTCCACTGGCTTCCAGTAAAACAAAGAATTAATTACAAACTCTTGTTATATGTCTACAAAGCACTAAATGGTCTTGCACCTATGTATATATTAAATTGTTTAAAACTGTACGTTCCCAAAAGAAACTTAAGATCATGTAGCGACTCTCTTCGTCTGGACTATCCAATAACCAGAAATAGTGCCGGAGACAGAACTTTACCGTGTAACTATGGAATAATCTTCCAAAGACATTAAGGAATTCCAATTCTGTAAACGCTTTCAAAAAAGCACTTAAAACAAATTTATTTCCAAATTAATTGTTTTTCTTATGTTTATGTTAATATTGCATTGTTAATTTTTTTTGTACTTTTTATTGTAACTTTGTAAGCGCCCTGAGCCTTTTGGGAATGGCGCACTAAATCCTTGTTGTATGTATGTATGTATGTATGTATGTATGTATGCTTCAAGATTCCTTAAAGTAAAACAACGCTTATTGCTAAGGTATGACGGCTTTAATCGTTATCATTACAATTATCTTGGTCGTTTATCATTACCATTACCGCTGCAATTATCTCTCAACTATCACCCTATATAGCTAACTGACCTGCGTTGTTGATAAGCGAAAACATGATAAAGCGTACTAGCTTAAATATCAAAGTACTGTTTTTAGAAGAAACAAAACGTAATTGCAATATCCCTTCATGAAGTTCATGATATGTGACTTTTGTTATTCAAAGACGACGTTGACCTGACGCAGTCATCAGGACGTATAAACATGACCTGTTGGATACGAGTACTGTATTTTGATTTTTCCTGTTTTACTTAACCCTTAATATATATTATCTTTAAAAGTAACTTGATGATCAAAATGCAACAGTACAGAAGGGCCAGTGTAATTATAGTTTGAAAGTACAATTCATGATCCACTTTTTATCTTCATATTCATATATTTCATATTTCATAATATTTATTTTCCATGAAAACAACACAATAAAAAAATGACATTTCAGTACACACATAAAAGAACCCTTATTGAGCAGAAGGCCAGTAAGGCTAGATAGTAGCCTATCCCTTATAAAATTAAACAAAAATGTAAACTCAAATAACACATATTTGCTCAACACAAGACAAGACAAAAGGGACAAGGTCACCTCTTTATCAAAATTGAGCTTTTTAGCTAGGAAGAATCCTTGACTGGTATTGGTTACAATCCCCTAACAATTCTGTCATATGTGCTTGCATCCCGGGGCTTGCATTTTCGAGATAAGTGAGAAAATGTGTCATTCTCTAATTACTGTCGGGGCCCCGACAGAAATTATAACATAGTAGCCTATGGAGATTATTTAAATGCTGAAAAGGTTGTTCCTTGAAAAGGAATGGTCGGAAGAAAGTTTAACTTTCAGCATACGTTTATGTAGTTCTCTTCTTTTTAGTTAGCTAAAAATGAGGTGAGACGTTTGTCACGTCAGAATCATGAATTGCACCTTTAAGCAACGTTGCAAAAGAGAGCTAAAGAGGATATGGCACCTAATGTCTTTCTGCAAATTGAAAAAAATTGTAGAAATGACATTCAGGTGAATCTGTAAAAAGATAAAAATAGTGTACACTCTTGTCCAAAAGGATGGTATGACAATTTGGAAAGTGGTTAGAAAACATAAAAGCAATACAGTCATATTACCAGACATTCCATTTTATGTGATGGTATTAATGTAATTGCGTTAGAAGGAAAGTCATGCGGTTAATTGACAATATTAGAATACCGCTGAGTAATTCATCGAGTTACAATCTGCATTAGGCAAAATGATGAGATATTTTAATATCTCATCATTTAAAGACAGTTAAACGAATAATTCAAATGAGATATGCATGCTGTTACATATTTCAAATGTCAAGTGAAAGTTGATGCTGTTGCATTGTTCAAATGCCACATAAAAAGAGGAATTTCTTGTAACAGCATAAAGCGTTTAACATCTCTTTTGTCAATGATCAAGCGCAATTATGTTTGGGAAGATGTAACACCTGCACACCAAATGTATATCTCAGTACTACTAATATGAACATTGTTTACTAGTGACGTACTCTATTTTTGCTTTCCTTAGATAATTCTTTCAAACTATTTGTTATGAATGCATACATAAATTGTAAACAAAATGCCATAGACTTTCAAGTTTTTGCTTATTAAATCATACGACGATGTGCGAGGAGACCCTGGTTTAGTTTTGAACCAAACACCAATGTCAATAGCATTTTTCACTCGGCCATCAGAGTACGTATCCTCTGAGTACGTATACAGTTTACTATCTCCAGATTTTTCCTTTACAGTCGTTAAAACCAAGCTATATAAAATTGGGAAAAATGCATTTGCAAGTCACTTAGCGTTTATTCACTGATTATTATCATATAAATGAATGATACAACAACTCGAAAAAATCTTCCGTGAGGAATTTAGCAAATCGAAAATATATCCCTGCTTATCTCTACAGAAGCCATGTTTTATTCAACCGGTTAAGTTTTTAAATGTCAACTTTTTCAGAATACAGTATATTGACACGGGCTTTAATAAAAATCGTTTGAAAAAACGTGTAAATGTCAATTCATTCATGAGTGAAGAAAACTACCGTAGACATTTTATCCCAATTTGTGTTTTTAAGGGGAAAATCAATTTCTGAACAGCATGCGCAAATGCAGATGCTGTATATAATAGTGCAACATATTTTCTTTTGTGGTTTTACTTCGAAATGCAAATATAAATTTCGTGTCTAATGATGGTGCTGATGGGGCCAGGGAGGGGATATTGATGGATTCCTGAAACACAAATTTTCTTGTAAGATATTGAAACTATGGTCAGGATTGGCCAGGAGCGTGGCCGAGCGGTTAGAGCACGGGTCTCGTAAAACATAGGTTGTGGGTTCGAGCCTCGGGCCAGGCGGTTTACGTCTCCTTGTTTCCTTGGGCAAGAAACTTTACTCTAATTGCTCCGTGGTTCGGACAGTCACGTTAAGCCGTGGGTCCCCTGTGCGAATGCTCCTTCTTGGGGCGCTGCATACAGTGTATACCTGGTGAGTCTATCAACATTGCCGTCATATTAATTTACCACGGTAAATAGTGTGAATATACATTTTTATACCATTTGTGATGACTCACCCCGAAAAGGGGGACTTTGCGACAGAACACTTTTCAAGACACATGTGAAAATAGGCAGCAAAATAAAGAAAATAATAAGAATTTCCAGCAGACTTTCTGTTGTAAAATTTATTGCCTTGATCAATTTCAATGACAAGTAAGGTGTCATTTTAAAGCTTAGAAAATTCTGCAACAGATGAAATGAAAAATTCAAAATTGATATAATCTGCAAAGTCCCCCCTTTCGGGGTGAGCCATCAATTTTTGTAACACTCACGTGATAACATACCAATTTACGATCACCTAACGAAATATTATGCATGCAATGGAACGTGTTTCAAAAAGGAAAGTGATCATGGTGATCTCCATTAGCACTTGATTGTTTTACATTTCGTATATGACCGTCCATCCCAAACCAGTAGTAAATGCAGTCTCTTGCCATTTTTCGCTTTTTTAATTATTCGCAAAGACCATGTTAAAAGAATTAAAATGACATCTCAATGAACTTCACTCGATTTCTAGACGTCACGTTATGATAACTGAGATAAACGCGTTCAAAGATCAGTAAGCCTTATATTTCTGTTGATCGTCCTCAAAATATACAGATTTATTTCATTCATATTTTCGATAATTTTCTTGAAATGAGACTTTGCTGGTGTGAGCACAAAGATTGTGAATCTGTCAATAAATCAATTTCGGCAAATTGCGACCTTGATATGTATTTTCACCAGTATCGCGAAATGAAGTTTACTGCATTTACGGCTCCTGTTAGATGGACGGTCACATAAATGAAAATTGTGCTTATGAAACATCTAAAATTGAGCTAAATTTGACGAAGATATTTGTTTTTCTAATAGGGATTGTTAATGCCATGCATGAGGATAGTAGATTTTCGAACCATTTATTGATGAGGAAGGTGATTTAAATTAATTTTTTACTGTTTTTAGATATTGTTTTTTAATAGAAACAGAATCAGATACTCATTTCAAACACTCTTTTCGTTTAACGCCTAATTATAAAAAAAAATGACGGGGTGCTATCTTGATCATAAATTCAGTATTTTGCCTTGTATACTTCTAATAGAAACAACATTTCTTACAAAAGATGAATCTAGACTGAAGTGATGGGTCAATCTATATAGAGCAAGTTTAATATTGTTTTCCTTGTACAAAGCGTTAATCCAGTTGGTAATTGAATAAATATTTCAATTTATTTCCCACCATGTCGTCATTAGATTTTATTTTGGCTCCTGAACGCGAAAGGTGCAGAAGCATTTATACTGCAGCTGTTGTGAACTAATGAAAGCAATGCAAGCATTTGACTACTATCCTGAAAAACGGTCTAATGTTAACAAAATATTAAGGGCACTTGTGAAATCCTGCGCACATCGTAGTGATTTGGTCAACAACGTAGGATACGGCACAAGTACATTTGTACAGGTAGTGAAAGAATAATGGTTCGACCTCATTGTCCTCATACAAGGTCCCAATGCACAACGAAAACTCCATTGTTAATTTTAAAACAATGTCATCTTATAGACCTTTTCAACTTGACCGATCCTTTCCGAAAATACCCGAAAGCTTGAACAAATTCCGATCGGTTCCGGGAAATAAACAGTACCTCTGTGCCTCATCTTTTGACAAAGTTCGACACTTCGACAGTATGTTTCCAACAACGACGAACGTTGCCGTTTTTATCATGCACTTTTGCGGTACTATTTCATCATATTTCATTGTCGTCTGCCGACTGCAACTTCTGTGGCACGTGACCATGTTTTCCGAAGTTTTCCGATCGCTGTTTGAAAAGGTCTATAGAGTTCTAATTAGGTGACGTCAAGAAGTTCAAGCATAACTGTTTACTGAGGTAAATATTCCGAAAATTGCGTACACTATGAACTTTATCGTCCATTATTATTATTTTTTTTGGCATCCGAAACGAAATCGCAGGTACAAAATGTGAATCTTGAAATATCAAGCTTTAATAAGTAACACACCTCAATTCATGTCGTTACCTATTACACCGTGTCGCTCGAAATATTCAAAGAATTATTCAGAAATTAGAAGCTTAAATCATGCAGACACTAGCTTTCCCATTCCCGACTAACAGAGAAAAAGATGCCTCCAAGCTGTAGGTACCCTCTATACATCTATGCACAATACTTACGAGATAAATACCTGTATGCAAATATGAACGTAATAATTGCGAGCTAATATAATCGACAGTTAGCTTATAATCCTTAATATTAGTTATATTCAAGAAACAAAATCAACGAATAAATCACCAATGAAAAGTGACGCAAAGAGATTATGCAGAACGACTCGGCCAATTAGCACCAACTAGGTGACCACATTTCACATAAATACATCAATTATCAACGTTTGATCACTCAACAAATTTAGTACAGACAAAACTTCCTGTAGTAATTTGAGAGCTGAATATTATATATTATATGTCTATAAATAATATAATGAAATGTTTTACAAAAGGATGAAAAAAATATGATCCAGTATTCGTGAAAAGCATCCTAAAAAGCAGTCACTATGACTACCTAATATGAGGAGTCAAAAGTTCAAACACATTGGTGTCAACATTTGAAGTTGACATACATTTTTGATTTTGTTTTTTCCCAGTTTTATGCGAAGATTTCGAATATTTTTAACATCCATGGCAAATTATTACATAAAATGAGAATAAATTACATTGAAATTGAAACTAAAAGACAATGACGATTCTCAACAGCTGAATGCAATGTGGCATGATACAAGCACGATATTGCGATATACGTATTGTCACCATCTTTTGAAGCACGACCGTATAGCGTCAGTTGAGTTTTCTAATTTTTCATCGTCTTATAATTAAATCAAGAGCTTAGAAGCTCGATGAAATATATAATATGTTGCAATCACCTGCGCTCAAAAAATATGCCAGGTACAGGGAATAATTTCCCAGATTCTTTGGAATAACGTCGTTATTCCAAAGAATCTGGGAAATTATTAATAAATAAATGGACTAGAAAAGGAACACTTGGAGACTAGACTACAGTAGTCTAGTCTCCAAGTGTTCCTTTTCTAGTCCATTTCCCATGGTCACGCTGGTGAACAGAAATGAAAAGAAAAACAACAATATTAGTTTATTTTAATTTTTAAACTTATCCTTGTCTACTAAGAGCTTGGTCACAATAATCGTACGAACAGCTTACGAGCAGTGTTTAGTCCGTTTAAAGGGACCACGAGCAGTGAGTAAAGCGAGCAGCGAGGGCGTCGCGTGGTACTATTAGATGGACTAAACACTGCTCGTACGATTATTGTGACCAAGCTATATGATCACCCAAATGATCGGATAATGTAGAAAAACATTCAAACTTTCATTTATCCCCATTTAAAAAAATAATTGTGTAACTTGTAAATTTTGTATACATTTTGCTATATCGGTAAATTCTCTTATAAGGAAGGAAAATGGTATTTCTAATGTGGCCTGTAAATTTCAGCTTCATATCTTTCATAATAATGATTTTTGATTTCATGGGGACAAATTGCGTACCAAGGTTTTCAATATTGGGGTGCAATATATCCGGGCAACATATGAACATCAAAATAGTACACCCATAATTTTTACGTAGCTTTTGAAGAAAAAATAGCTGGAATATTTTTGAACAACCGAATTTTAATAAAGTTCATGCAAACTTGCTGAGTAAAACTTATTGGCTTTGTTAAAACAAAGTTAAAATGTTTTCATTGCATTAGGTATTAATGCTGTTGGAGATAGTTTGATGAATATTTTAATTTACTTCCCACCATGTCGTCATTAAACTTCAGTTTGGCTCCTAAATGCCATAAGTATACGGAAGCGTTTACATCAGCTGTTGTGAAATAATCAAAGCATTACTATTAGGCAATTGACTATTCATATGCAATCTGATTTTAACCCGATATAGGCGAACTAGTGATGTATTTCACACAATGGTCGATACAACGAGCTAGAATAAGGAAGAGGGTCCTACTATTGCCAACTTATTGTGTTCCCAAATTCCTAAACTTCCTAAATATTCCCAAACATAAAAAGAGTTTACTTGGTGTCAAGTTTTCAACCTCATTATCATTAATTTTGGCGTTTTAAGTACTGTACATTCCGTATCAAAAACTTTCCAGAATTAAGTGTTATAGTAAATTTTTATAATCCTGTCACTTCATTAAAAGTTTTAGGGGCGTGTCGACGAGTGAATGGAAGAAAGTGTAGAAAAAAAGTAGAGAATGGAGAGGTTAATTAAGTAGAAATAGCCTAGGTCCCTACGGATTAGAGCCCAGATTGAAACTATATTGTTATGTCAGAATTTACTTGAAAGTTGTATTTGGACCTTCAATCTATACATTTCGTTCACTGCTTGTTGTCTTATGTCTACTTCGTTGTTATGCAGATCATGTATGTGCGATATTGTATGAAATTATCTGGGGTAATAGAAACTCCAATATTTAACATGTTTCTAGATGACCCAATTCGTGTTCAACATTTCCGGAAACAATACGTGACAAAGACATAACATGTTGCTTCATCTTTCAAGAGCTATGTGGACAATTCGGCATGATTGACGATGCAACGTCTAATAAATTAAGCAATATGGAAATTAAAAGTGTTGGCATACATTTTTGGTTATCAATAATCGAAGGGGTTTTAAGTATTTCTTTGGTGATTTTCAGGTTTATCTTATTTCTTTGTTATTCCATAAGAAAGACTTAATCAACACTGCATAAAAAGTAAAGCACAGAATACATCTCGCATAATCATCATTAGTGTCTGAACGATCTGATCGGATGGTTTAGAAACGGACCGATTTTAAGATTATCAGATCTGAATCGGAATTAAGACAAATCTATATTCTACCGAGCCCACAAACCGATTCAACGGACCCTAAGAAAAGTGCAAAAAGTCAAGTCAATTCTATCTTTTCAACCAGACTTATTATAACCAGCAGGCAACACCAAAATACCAAAACCTTTACGTATTTTTGCCTGGAATTAATTATGACAATCACATGATACGATGGATTCACCAATATTGCCTTAATGTCAGCAATTTATTGTTCGTTGTAACATGCACTTTTAGAATAGGATCCGAATCGGAATCAGCCGATTTGAAACTAAGATCGGAATCAGCCGATTCCGATCAGACACTAATTATCATACTTGCAGGTTGCTCATAAAAGCATTTACAATATTGTTTTATATTTTGCAAGTTTAAATTGTAATAAATTTCCAAAACGATTACTAACTTCATACAGTACAGCTAATTAGTTATCAAAGAAATCCGGCTGAAACTCGGCTGAACTTGGAAATTGTATTTTACATTTTTGTTAATTACGATGTTTTAAATCAGTTACCTAAATCAAATCTCATTAGTATGCACAAATAGTTCAATTACTCTATTTAAGTCCAGTTAGATACTTCTTTTCAGTTTTGTAGATCATAATTGAAATTCAATTTACCATCATGTACTAGGTGAAACATAATTACAGCTACGTGACTTTTGCAAACAGAGCTGTATTAACCCTGATTATACACGTGACTGCTGATAGAGTCTATAGTCAGTGCATGATATGAGACGATATTTGTAAATTGATATCAGATTTTCCCCCTTGTTAGTTATTGAGTTACATTTCCTTAAACAATTTCTCCCTTATGATGGTATTTGCTCGATGTAAAATGCTCAAGATGGAAGTATATATATAGCGTATAACATCCCCAACAGACTGAACATGAGGGTGCTTCGACAAAGTCACGGTGAGCGGAAAATCACCAATGGAGAATGTTGGTATAAAATTGGATCGATTGAGCCCATATTTATTGGTCGAGCTATGAGTTGAAAAAATATTGGGCGAGACGCAGTCGAGCCCAATATTTTAAAACTCATAGCGAGACCAATAAATATCGGGCGTAAATCATCCAATTTTATCATTATCATGTTTTGGATCCAATATTTTCCCACACTTGGACACCTCAAAACATGATAATGAGTAAATGTGGGTTGCTCTGGCAAAATGAGCGGAAAGTGAAAACATTTTTCGTGCCTATTGTTGTCGTTTTTTCCCGGCGACTGGCCCAAACATATTGAAATACACCGCTGAAATAAATGAATAATAATTATTGAAAAAGCTATTCGGGAACAGTTGTAGAAACAATGAATTCCAAGTACACCATTAATTTCGCTAGTTACTGATAAGAAAATAATGGCAACCGATAATTAATGCAATAAAAAATCGCTCTTCGACGAATGAAATCTGGTGTTCTTTAATAGATCCTCCTTTAGCACATGCACATTAAAATTTCATTATACATTATATAGATACTTATGTATACCTAGACGCTAGATATTCATAAAGCATTCCGTATATCCGGCATTATGATATTTTTTTTCCGAGTTTGTAATAACAATGAATTCTAGACAGAGTCAAATAATGTCTAAAATATGTCAGAACAAACCTCATCTGCCTTTGAACTTATGAACAGAGTTGGACTTTCTTTAAGCGCCGTTGAGTCATTACCTAACTTTTATCTCTGTGGAATTTATTAATTTGAAATGACGACAATATCTTAAAACAAATTGAGTACTCACGTACCTAGCCTTGAGGTATAAACGTAGAATAGTACTAAATCGTAATATTATAAATATGCATATAAATATAACGTCAGAGATTAATCATAATTTTCTCTTCAGCATGTTTTATGAGAAATAGCAATTGCAGTTGGGATTTGGGCAAAAATTGGTAAAATCACATTTTATATGGCCATTTTGAATGTTATTTTATACCTTCCATTTTTATTTATCATTGTTACAGTCTAAACTTTTAGTATGATTTTGAACCACAGAGCTCGATGCAAGTAGTCTTCAATTTGTCATGGTCAAACGTTAGTCCAGATGGTACCCATTTTGACTAACTTAACGTTAGTCAAGTAGACTTGACTAACGATAAGTTAGTCAAGCGGGACTAGGCAACGTTAGTCAGGCAAGCTAGTCGAGCACGCCAGTGCACTTGTACGATAACAAGCTTTTAAGCTTAATCCACGATGTAAAGCTAATCCGTCAATAATGTTGAGAGAGGTTTAAGAGTGACATATGAGTACCACCAAAATAGTCCGTGAGCTGCATATAATCAAATGTTATAATTCACGATACATCAGTACATAATGGTGATATTTATGAGGTCAAACGACGGCATGATGTTTTACATGTCTGTGCTGTCCACCATGTTGCAATCAATGACTCCACCTGACCGTGCTCAGCCTGACTAACTTAAGCTAGTCAAGCCAGCTTGACCAACTTGAAGTTGGTCAAGCTCTTTTGTACTGTCAAGCTAGTCAAGCTCTCAGTCTGGCAATCTCGTCAAGCAAGGTTTTGCACGTTAGTCAAGTGGGCTTGACTAGTTTACAAGCTAGTCAAGCAGGCTTGACTAGTTTACAAGCTAGTCAAGCCTGGATTGACCAACGTCAAACTAGTCAGGCAAGCTGGACTAACCTGCCTGACTAGTTTAAAGTTAGTCAAGCAGCTGCTTGACTAGTTAAAGTTTTCAATGTAGAGTTTATAAAACAAAAATGCACACTGAAAAAAATTACCAGTCGCCATTTTGATATATCTTAGTGACATGGGTCTGAAGCCTTATATCCTAATATTAAAGGTAGGGTAACATTTTATACCTTAACCTTTTTGGCCATCGACCGCATTTCGATTTAAACTTCTCTTTATGTATTTTGTAGAACTTAAATCCGCATTTTTTTTACTTATATCATGTATAATGCAACCGTCATCGAAAATTCACTCTCATTACGTAGAGTTTATGAAAGCAAAAAATGCACACAGAAAAATGATTACTGGAAAGTCGCCATTTTGATATATCTTAATGACACGGGGCTGACAATCTAATACTAAAAGGTTTAGGGTATAATTTAAACTTTTGCCTTTTTGGTCAAAATCGACTGCATTCTGATTAAACTACCCTTACCAATTTTCGAACATCTTATGCAGTAAAAGCACTTTTCAATTTAAGAATTGGTAGAATTGGAAGCAGATAGGCAACCCAGCTATTTTTAACTAGGAAATATTAATGATTTCACAACATCTTTGGTCTGGAGCAGTTTATATATAATTTGGTTGCATATACAGTGTCCCATCTAGATGGCCAAGATTCACCTCACCAGCATTTCTTCATCATATATAATTATCTAAATACAAACACAGTTTTTCGAAAGAAGTCAATTAATTTCTAACGGCTTAAATTTGTTCTCCTTCTTGTCGCATTTCAATTTGATGTGGGAATATCAGCTACTTTCAGATGCTGATATTAATACACGTGCAGATATAACTACTATGCACTGATATGTAGAGTAATGCGTATCCCATGTGGATGACCCAATTCGTGTAGCAAATTAACTTGTCTTACATATGAATTATACTTTGCTTCAATACTCAAGTCAGGAGAGGAGAATACTTTCCAGGAGAATACTTTCGTCATATGATTCGGTTTGATGGGGGAACTTATTAGAAGACGATGTCTTATTCGCACAGTGCGAGTGTATTTCAATTTAGAAATCAGTGTGGATTTGAATATCTATTTCAAGAATCACTGTCTGTAGCAATCTTTTTTTGACATTCCCATCAAAATCAAGATAATGTTTAATAAATATAATCATATACATATCATAAACTAAGTGACTGATATTTTCATCATCAGAAGTAGGTAGCAAAGTAGTATAGTTTGAAACTTTGTTTGGAGGTGATGTATCATTAAGTGTTACTTAGGTAAAAATGTTGTCTCAAAAATGATCTATTTTCTGTTGTTAACAATTAGAAGATTACAAAAAATGAATTTCA